>JAOVVI020015127.1:0-11287 GCA_028571085.2 Nepenthes alata | reverse complement strand
ATAAAACTCTACAAAACTACCAATTCGGATACCCAAATGATAAATTAACTTATTCATGGTGTGGGTAATAACATCCTCTAACCAGTTCACCCATATTTTTCAATTTTATCGGTTAATTTCTCCGAACTGTGAATTTAGAGTTTCTTGTCCGGAAACAAGTCTAAACTACTAATTTGGGTATAAAATTCACACAATCACTTGCCTATGTCATGGGTAACCGTTATCTAAAGCCAATTCATATATTAAACCCAATATAATTGATCAAATGTGGTTTGAACGCATCCTAGGGTTCCGGCGAACGGGTTTTTACCTAAAATTATCAAACCAGATATCTAATCGATAAATTAACTTATTCTAGACATAAGTAATGATATTCTAGTCCCAAATTATTCAAAAGACCCAAAAATTTGTGGCTAAAATGGGCTCGGGTGCGGGTGAACAATACCCACACGGGCGTTAGGATTTTTGGAGAGCGATATACCACTCAAAACTTAAAATTTGGACATAATTTTGATGTATTATCATGTTTAGGTTATGAACAACACAATATTTAAATTTATTCAGGTATCAGAATGAGGATACCCGAAAGAAACGGAATAAAAGTACATAAAAATGAAAAAGTAGAGTATGAGTACACTTATCTTGACCAAATCTATAACTTTTTTAACTAACTTGAAGTCGAAATCGGACTCAAAATCCTCAATTTTCTCCTCTTTTCCTTCGCATGGCTACCCTCCTTTGCCGGCCTCCCACAGCTACTGTCGCTGCTCTACGTCGCCACGCCAGTCGGGCATTGCCATGCGGCGTTCATCGGCTAGTGCCAACCTGTGCGCCGCCTCCGCCGGCACCGTTCTCCTCCTCCTCTTTCTTTCTTCCCTATCAAAACCCTCGCCCGACCCCCTACTCTCTCTTGTTTCCTTCAGCTTCTCGTTATCTATCATTATAATAATAATAATAATTATTATTATTATTATTATATATATGATATTATTTTTTAATATCAAAATTTAAATCGATACTTGGGCGATCGAATGGGCGCACTTCGGGTGCCAGCCCAACAATTTTGAATATTTTCTAAAATTTTTATAATATTTAATTAATTTTTTTCACACACCCAAAAATAAATAAACCCAATTAAATTGAATAAAAATATTCTGAATATTATAATCTCCCCCACTTATAAAAATTTTATCATTAAAATTTGACAAACCTTAAGATTTATGATTAAGAAAAATCTTTTCAAAGTTCTTCTTCACGATTCTGTGCCATATCCATGATCATAAACTCATCATATGGGGCCTTATGCAAAAGAATCATCTTATCTCCCGATATCCCATGCTTCTTATCCAATCCTAGGTTAGAACCTTATCATAAAACAAAGTTCTAATCTCTAACTGCAGCTTACTCGATCACGTACTTATTTCCTTAATCTCTAAATTATAGGAGATTTCATGGCAATCCTCTAAACCTCGGCAACCCAATTTAATTCAATATCTCAAATGAACCAATGAACTCCTACTTCACATCATTCTAGGCCTCGAGAATGATCAATCATAGGGAATCTTAATCTAATTCTGGACTTTCTGGGCCGTGGGCACACAACGCTTTTGTTGCGCTACTCTAATTGATCATTCACTTGCACGTCAGAAATAGCTTGCAAGTCTCATCCAAACACCCAAGTTATTTGCGTTCTAACAACCCCAAAGCAAAAGCACAGTGTCCTAATATCAAATCATCGGTACCAATGCTCATTTTTCTTAAAAGATGCTAAGATTCTCGCTTCCTCCAATGTGCGATCATCTCTTCCTCATGGCACAATTATTCGAATCCTCTATTAACGGACTCTAAATCATTACTTATGAGTCCTTAAAACATGGACCTCAATTGTGAATTCCAATGCATGGGTGGAGTAATCCTGATCCCGGACCCCTTCCCCACTTAATCTATTACATTCACTCACAAACGGTGTAGGAAATCCATAATCCTAAATCCTCCTCAAAGCATCGCATTCTGCTATAATTCATTGGGTCTATCAGGGACCAATCCAAACGTCATGATTGACAACTTGCCCTTCAGTCCTCGAAATTATCATCATGTATCTCATCTCAACAGTTACTGAACATTTTCCAACCGACAGCCCCACGGATGTTGCAAAACCTTGAGGAATACTTAACGGACATTCCTTCTGGGTTCACCTAGGCCTAAGGGAAATAGACATCTCCGCAGCATCAATTAGTCCTTCTCAGATGAGCTATTCCTCAAAATTCTTTAGAATCGCACCCAGGCCATCGAAGAAATTACATGTTCAACACCACACTTTCCTTAATCAAAACTACAATTTCTACTCAAATGTGCTCATGACTATCAGCCCTCCTGATTCATGACACCATCCTCAAACAGAGTTCATATATCCCCACAATCCTATGAACGTTTTCAGTGGGACTTCACAAACCCAACCCAAATGTGGCCGAAAGATCCACCCTATTAAACCCAGTTAGTTACCGACGAACCTTCAAACACAAACGGCATTACCGGATTATAACAACCAATTCCTTATTCCAAATGCTGCCATAGACAGAATTCTCAATTATCCCCAACAACGATAAGAATACAGATCAATTTAAGAAATCATCAAGCCCTGACAACAGATCAAATAATTTACCTATTTATTCACTGTTCCCACTTATCAAATCATTAATCTTCTGACGACCTAATTTTTAAAAGTCCACAGATAACCTCATCGGTTCATCTTACCTACCTCAAAGGTTCTAGAGTATCTCACAGTAGCACCTAATTTATGTTTTTTTTATTTTACATGAGATTCTTAAAGGTCGGTGTCGATCTGACATAACATCAAATTACCCATTAGAAGACCAATCATCTAATTTTCCTTCATCAATTTGGATTCATAGCCAAAATTACTCAATCCAATTGTAAGGCATATTATTCTTACCAACACAATTCCAACCAACATGGTGACTTACCGGCCAATCATATTTGCGAACCCAAGAAAATTTTGTATACCTTAATATTGCTAGTATCAAGCCTAGATCCGTAAATGAATAATTAAACTTAGGAACCATAAATTAAAACATAGATTCGGGATCCCCAAACGATACATGTGCCGCAATATCAGATTCTAGGAATCTCACATTCCATCACGATAAACAACACATTTACCTTATGTGTCATTATCACAAAACCCCAATCCCAGGCACTAGACTCCTTTACAATCCGGCCAAGGGATATTAACATTCATAAATCCGGTGACCAAGCTATCCACAACTTAGAACATATTCTCAAAATCTCCTCAGGAAGATATTTATCCATTAATCATCCACAAGCATTTACTATGATGTGTCTTTATCATCCTGATTATTGGGTCACCGCAACACTATCTCTAATCTCAAGATCCATATTCTAACTGATATAAGGTAGACATTACCATATCTCCTTCTGGATACGAGTCTCCAAGACTAAATAACCAAATCTATCTTCTAACATTAACTTAGCCCTACCCTAAACTTATAAAGTTAGGGTAACTAAAATTACCCAATCTAGCTTAATCATCCTACGCCTTCGTCTACTTATTCAATTTTTCTTATTCTATCATAAGTTTTGGCGTAATATTCCGATCAAATTTAAGGCATCTCTTTTTCTAATACCAATTGTGACGTCCTGTATTTTCTTTCAAAAATTTAGCAGAGTTTCTTCTATAATACGGACGTCGGCCAAAAATATAAAACCTATAATAAACTTGTACACCAAGTATACAATCCCAGCATAGCTAAAATTTCACCAAAATCAACTTTAACACAACCGACAACAATAACAAATCACACAGGATCCAAAATCTGCCATGAATTATAACACGTGGCACCTGTGTCATAACTCTAGTTATAATGTCGGCTCAGATAAAATACAACTAGGTACATTAATAAACTATATAACATGCGGAAGTAACTATACTCATCAAAATAGTAGAAACTAAATTACATAAACTACATCATTATTGCTTAAATACATGACCATCAAAATAAAAAAAATACTCCAAAAGGGAATAAAAATCACAAAATTGAGTCTTCATGCTATCCTTCAATACTTTGAGCCTCTCCGACTTTTAATCATCCATCTTGCCCAATCGGGTATAAGCCTGTGCTAATCTAGATATAAAAAGAAGTAAAAGTGAGCTAAAAGCCCAGCACGCGCATTATATTTATCAAGGACATGTAAATTTTCATATTCGAAACATAATAATGTATATATGAAAAACAATGTGCATATGAGATTTAATTCATGATTTCCTTTGGGACGGGATGCTTTCATGGTTCATTTTATATTTCTTGATTTGTTTCCTTGTTATTTCCTTAATTATTCGTTCATCATTAAAAACTTATTTCGTTGATGGATCAGAGCCAATAGGCCTTATTGACTGAAAGAGCAGTCGGTCGTTACTCGGATTGTGTTCACCTACACAATCAAAAGTCCATCTCCTCCTATTCTTAACCCGGAGGCAGGTTATCTACATATCCACCCTATAGATGGGGCCATGATCCATTGATGCAAATAGCATCCATACAGACAAATTCCACTTTGAGATTTGCCACTTTGGAAATCAACTCTTGATTTCCACCGCCAAATGCCACTCTGACATTTGGTCACCTAGTCATTACTGCAACCAGTTTGTAACACTCTGAATTTTTATAACTTGTTTATTTATTGAGCTACCCACAAGGGAGTGAACAAACCGAACAAACTTTCCTTTATGACCTTGTAGGGGAAATCTTTGCCTTTTTTTGACGACCGTCATCTCCTACCTTTTGGCAACTTTCCTTTAACTAGGATCCCGGTATCGGCTTCCGCAAGCCTGAATGATACCTTCTACCCCACTGAATCTAGAGTAGTCCCACTCCCCTTCAATTCCTCCGCAGTCGTATCATTCTCCCTTAAACTTCACATTGGCAAACTTCACCTGCTACCTTGACCAATGCCCCCATTGATCACCTTGAATTTTCCTCGTTAACCCAAACCTTCATCAGGTACTGACCTGATCTCCTACTTTTTCTTACCATAATTGTGGCACTTTTCGTGCGTTTTCATTGGTTGTCTCCAAACGTCATCCTGAAACCTTTTTCATCAAACTTCTCGATTAAAATCACATTCAACCTTAAATTTGGAGCATGTCGCATGCCCTTCAGCACGAGCTTGTTCCCATTGCTTGTCTTCAAGCAAACATCCCCAATGCCAACAACCCTTGACGAGTCACCGTTACCCATCTTTAATACCCCGTAGTCTACGGGCGTATAACTCATGAAGTGGAACTTTCTTGATGTCACATGGTGTGAGGCACCGCTGTCCATCACCCAACTCGTCTCCTGGCTTGATAGGCTCTATGCCTCCACTTCATGGACAACTGGGAGGTCCCCGTAGAAAGTAACAGTATTTCGATGATTATCATGATCACGTCTCTCCTGACGATTGCCTCCCACTCCTTCTCCTACTTCCTCGATAGGCAGTCCCACTTTATGTGACTCATCTTGCTACAGTGGAAGCAGGTATTCTCCTGAAGTTTGTTCCTACTGTTACACCTTTCCGATTTGCCACCTCGGTCCCTCGATCTTCCTCATCCCCAGCCGTTGGTCGCCACAAGCAGACTTAACTCCTCTGAAGTTTCATCGCTTTCCCTCTACCTTAACTCATTCATAAGCAGGAAAGTTATGACATCGTACAGACTAAGCATGTCTTTCCCGAATAGCAAAGTCGTGGTAATATGATCGTACGATGCCGATAAGGACGCCATCAATACCAACGCTTTGTCTTCTTCCTTGATCTCTCATCAAGGGCTGACATCTACGTCACAATCCGGTTGAACTCGACCAAATTTTTCTCAAAGGTTCCCCCTTCTGACAGATGTAGGTCATAGAACTACTTCACATGCAGCCTTATCGTTAAGGACTTGGATCGGTACTCGCTCTCAAACTTCTCCTAGACCTCCGCTGGGTCCAACAAGACAATGACCTTCTGAAGAGTGTTATCTACAAGATACAATTTGATCGTACAATTAGTAAAATTCCTCCTGTCTTGCCACTCATCCTTCGTCATGTTCTTCGGCCTGTCTTCCTTTTTCAACAGTGCTTTTTCCGTTTCTTTTCGAATTAAAATATTCCTCACCCTTTCTTACTAAAGGATGAAATTATTTTGCATATTAAACTGCTCCATACTAAATGGCACACTCTTTAATGTCAGCGCCATCAAATTGAAGGTTTATAACATCTCTCTGATATCACTTGTTGGGGTTTGTCACCCGAATTCTCACACAACCTGACCCAGTGAAACAACTGAACCCCTCGTCAGTCAACAATCATTAATTTAATGGGCACAAGGAATAAAAAGATACATAATATTTTCTAACGTGGAAACCCTTCAAGTCGAAGGAAAAAACTATGGGACAAACTCCGAATAAGGCTTCCACTATGTAAAATTAGTTACAAAAACCCACGAGATAAAATACCCACTATATATCCAAGACAGAATAAGAAAAATAATCTCTAGAGTAAGGAAACTCATATTCCCTCTGATCTCTCTGTTTTTCTTTTGTCATTCTTCTCACTGATGGTGCACTCTACTTACTTTGATTTTACAAGTATGAAGGTAGATGGTGAATGACGAAAGCTCCCTTCCGCACTCCTGTTTCGTTTCGCTCTCCTTCCGCGTTCCATCGCAGCAGCTATTGCCGATGCTACTTCCATTTACCGCTTGCCTCTTACCTTATCTCTCGCTTGTCTGTCACTTTGCCTGAAGCGCCTATAACCTTATAAGGACTTTGGCTCCAAATCTCCATCTACTCACCTGACCGATCTCACAGATAATTTGTCACACTAACCCTGTCTTTTGCTACGACTTCACCAGTCCTATGCTTCCCCAGGCATGCATACTCTGCAGGTTAACCTACTCCACTTAGATGACACATTTCCAACAGATCAGCTACCTGCTCTATAAAACTTACCAATTCTAAAAAGTCAACTACTCTACAAGTCAGCTTTCTGTTCTACAAATTTTACTAACTCTAACCCTTAGTGTCATTCCTGCATAAGCACTCTGGAATCCACTTTGAATTTCTACTCTGGAATCCACTCCAAATTTCTACTCCACAAATGCCACTTCGATATTTGTACTCCGAAAATCCACTCCAAATTTTCATTCCGCCAAATGCACTCCGGCATTTGCATTTCAAAAATCCACTTCGGATTTTCTCTTTGCAAATGTACTCCAAAAATCCACTCCAAATTTTCACTCCTGTATTTGCACTCTGAAAAGTCCACTCCGGAAAATCTCATCCGGCAAATGCACTCTAAAAGTTCACTTCAAAAATTCACTCCGAATTTCCACTCACGTATTTGCACTATGAATTTTTACTTCGAAAAATCCACTATGGATTTCTTCTCCGGCAAATCCACTCTGAAAATTCACTCCGAATTTCCTACTCCGACAAATTTCACTCCAAAATTTGACACTCCGAAAATCCACTCCAGATTTCCACCGCCAAATGCCACTCCGACATTTGGTCATCTGGTCATTGCTACAACTAGTTTGCAATACTCTGAATTTTGATGACTTGTCTATTTGTTGAGTCACCTACAAGGGAGTAACCAAACCCAATATTTTTTTACTCTGGAGTTAATTTTTTTATTTTATCTTGGGTGTATAACGGATACTTTGTCTTTGGGGTTCATGTAATCAATTTTACATAGTTGAAGTCTTATTCGAAGTTTGTCCCGTGATTTTACCCTTCGACTTGAAGGGTTTCCACGTAAAAAACGTTGTGCGTCTTTTTTGTTTCTTGTGCCCACAAAATTGGTGATTGTTGACTGATAGGGTGTTCAATTTTTTCACTGTGTTGGGTTGAGTGTGAATCCGAGTGTCGAACCCCAACAGACATATGTTTGATGGCTGATATTTGCATGAAGCTAAATTTATGAAAAGTTCGGTAAGTTCCAAACATACAATTTGATCTTATTTCATCCCAAAAGCTCGACGATGAGTGCTTTTATAATGCTTCGTACGAGAACTCATGGAAGATCTCTACAGGTGCTCCAGTAGTGGCCGTGGAAAGAATCACTCCGAGTTATATGTAATGTAAGCCTCAATCTCTACCTGTGATGTCAATGTGGCTAAAGGTAATGAGTTTGATACAAAAGATTTAGCCACACGAGGGAGAAGGGACTAAATTTCCTCGATAAGGAGAGTCTTCTTTAGAGTGTGAAGGAAGCAAAGTTTCAAACTTGCACTCATTATTTGGCTGAAAAGCAAATCTGAGTATTTTTCCACGGCAACGCATTCCAATAGAAGGATCTCATCCTCCCTATTACAAAATAATTAACGCTAACAGAAGGGGGATTGAGAAATTAGGAGGAGGGTGATAATTAGAACAAAAAAAAATAAGGAAAATAGAAGGAAGTTTGGGAGAACTGAACTGATTACAAAGAAAACAGTTAGAATAGGGATTACATTGATCAATTTAGTCTACCTATCTATTACTTTCATGAAAGTATTTATAAGAACACAAACAATCACCTTCGATTTAATCTCACCACAAGCTGTAACTGAGATATATAACAGAATACAACTACTTCGACGACACCTCTTTATTTTGCTGCACTGATCTGTTATTTGTCGAACAAATCTATTGTAGTTGTTACTGATCAGTCTAGCTTTTAGTTTCTTGCATCACCAAGCGGCATCTTTATATGTTGACATTGCACACTCAGCATTTTACAACTCATATTATCCAGTTCCAGAATTATATGACAGCATCCCCACAGCGTCCTTATCCTTACAGATGGAGTCACCACAAGAGATTTTATTTTTTAGTAATAAGAAATTAGTGACAAAAATTAACTAATCACTATTAATTATAAATATATATATTTTTAGTGGCAAATTTAAAAATACATCACTAATTGTTAAATAAGTATTCTGATATTTAAACTTTATAATAATAACAATAATAATAATAATCGGGTTGGTAAGGGTATTATATCTTGCAATTGGGTTGTAGAAATTTTGAGTATGAGTCAGAATTGATCAGGATATCAGGAAGTTACTATCATTTTGTCTACAAGTCATTTAATACAGATTTGCTCCAAATCTACCTAGTATATGAGATCACATCTGGAGGTCATTTTGTGGTCACTGATGAGTTTTGGCTGTGTAAGTCCTTTAGGCTGTGTAAGTCCTTTAGAATGTTCTTAGAGGAAAGGATTTGAGCTGCTTGATCTTTTGAACGGCAATTTGAGGTTGTGTCAAAATCGACACTGACCTTTAAGGATTTTGTACAGAACTGACGAAGTATCAGTTAAGTACTGCTGTGGGATGCTCTAAAACGTTTAAGGTTGGTAAGATGAACCGACGAGGTTATTTGTGGATTTCTGAGAATTCAGATTGTTCGGGAGATGAATGGTTGATAAGCATGCACTGTGAATGAATAGATAAACCGTTCGATCTTTTGCCAAGGTTTGGAGTTCTCTTGGGTTGATCTGTATCTACAGTATTATTAATTATGGATAATTAAGAATTGTACCTGTGGCAGCATTTAGGATTGGGAGACAGTCGTTGCAAGTTCTGATAATGCCATTTGGGTTCGTAGGTTCATTGGCATTTCTATGAATATTATGGAGTGGATCTTTCGGCCATATTATGTCAATTTTGTGGAGACCTTATCGAGAAATTTATAAGATTATAGAGATGTATGAACTCTATTTGAAGATGGTATCATGGATTAGGAAGGCCGTGGGTTGTGTGCTCAATTGGGTAGAATGTGGTTTGATTAAGGAAAGTGTTATATATTGGGCATGAGGATTCATTCGAAAGCGTGAATGCAATTTTGTAGAAATTTAGGTGATGGCTCTTTTGGGTGAGGCTGACTAATGTCTCAGTAGTGTGCGTTTCTCTTAGGTCTAGGTGAATCCGGAAGGATGTCCGTTAAGAGCTCTTTGAGGTCTTACAACGTCTGTGGGGCGTTTGACTTAGAAGTGATCGGTATCTGTTGAAGTAAGACATGTGGGAATAATTTTCAAGGATTAAATGGAAATAGTCAACCATGTCATTTGGGTTGATCATTGATGAATCAAGTATATTGCTGTAGAATGTGATACTTTTGAGGAACATTTAGAATTATGCTTTTCCTGCATCGTATATGGGTGGTTGCCCTTTGAATTGAGTCAGGAAAAAACCCATGATCAGAATTACTCCAACCGTGGTTCAGAGTTAGCAATTGAGGTCTCTACTTTGAGGACTTATAAGTGTTATCTTTGGAGATAGTTATTATCTAATGATTTTAAGAGTCTGAATAGTTATATCTTAAAAAGAGATGATCATATGATAGTGCTAGCAGAAAAATCTACTTAAGCATTGAGAATACGAATCTTGGTGTCTTTTAAGGATAGTGAATTTTAGTATCGATAATATGATGTTGGGAGTCTTTAGATTTGTGATATTTTTTATGCTTCATAGGAAATATGAAAGGATAACCGCGAGTAGGTTCTAATATCTAGGTTAATGAGAAGTTCTTGTGGTTTTGTTTTGGGGTCGTTAGAACGGCAAGGATTTTGGTGTTTGGATAATTGTGGGTTAGCTAGTAAGGACGGCACATTTCTTGCGAATTGGAGTGATACGGTAGGATTGAGTAAGTTAACTTGTTGGTATGCCAACGAGGTGATAAATTGTTAAATATTCGGGTTTTGAGGTTTTGGTGGTAATTCGAGCCTGTATCAAAATTTTGGGATAAATGCCACAATTGTGTTTCCAGTGTTGAGTGTAATCTGAGGACTATAGGTTTGCTTTAGATATATCGATATCTTTGGAAACTGCTTGGGTCTATAACTGCTGTGTAACCTAGGTGTCTAATATAAATCATTGGATAAGAATTGAAAGTTAATTTTAATGTACAAGTAAATGATCAATTAGAATAGCACAGCGGTAGCATGTGGGCCCGTGGCCCGATGATCATAGAATAAGATTGAGGATTCAAGTGAACGATCATTTTTTAGGCTTAGGATGAACTGAAGTTGGAGTTCATTAGTTTGTTCGAAGTTTTGAATTAAATCGGAGGAATGGCCAATATAAATATGGGTTGCTTTCAGTCTTGGTGGATTGTCATGAAATCTCTCATGTATTAATGATTAAGGAAGTAAGTATGTGATCGAATTAAGCCTTGAGGAGTGTAACAACCCAAAATTTAAAATAAAGAAATATTTTAATCTTAGAATCCAGTCAACGCCCGTTGACC
>JAOVVI020015126.1:0-11287 GCA_028571085.2 Nepenthes alata | reverse complement strand
AACAGCAGCTAACATATAAAATCACAATGGGTGCAACGGTTAGTTTTCTAATTGTTGGTATTAGTAAAAGCTCTGATTATCACTTGTTGGAATGCAGATCATTTATTTAAACCGTAAGAAAATAATCAATAATTTATAATGAGTACACAATAATTATCAATAATAAAATAATATATAATTTTTACTTGAAAAACTCATTTAATAATGAGAAAAAAGCCACGTGAAAAAACATCCAAACAAACCCATTATAAAAGTATTCATTATACAAATTTCACAAATACGAAGATTAGATATATTGTAACAACGGTTACACTTTATAATAACGGTTATACAAATTTTACAAATATAAGAATTAAACACTATCTAACAACAGTTACACAAATTCTACAAATATAAGGACTAGATACTTTATAAAAAATATATTAAACAACATTAAGTATAATATAAAAGAGTAAAAATATGACCGGTAAAAATATTCTTTACAACTCCAAGAATAGCACACCCAAAATTGATGGAGATTGAAATACGATTTAAAATTCTACCGGATATTCAAATCTCTCTCTTCTCTCTCTTTCTCTTCTTTTTCTCTCAACTCAGCAATGCTTGCTTGATTACATTCTAGATTGCATGTCTTCAACATTAAAGATATGGTATTTATATAGAATTTTTATTCTAAATTAATTAGAAAATAAATATAATTTTCTAACGATATATCCAAATTAGAAAATAATCTCATTAAATATCTCTCAAATAAAATCAAAATTAAATAAAAATTTTCCTAATAAAAAAGAATCAAATCTCTTCTAATTTGAAAAGTCTATGATATCTGCATGATTTTTTAATAAAAAAGAATCAAACCACTTATACTTTATAAAATTCTTGATTTCCTTACGACACCCGTGTGGCCTCATTCGAACTATCAAATGATATGTCAAATGGGTCTTGCCCATATGGGAGTGATTTATAACCCAACAAACTTTTCCTGACTATTGTGTGAGGACAATCACCATCATCCTGACAATGATTCGGCAAGTTTTAAACTTTCCTCTTTGCAACAATTTCATTTCATCTGATATGACTTTCATTCACTTCGTTTTGTGCTCATCCTCCATAGTTTCTTCAAAACTTTCGGGCTCCTCTCTATCGATAAGTAACATATATGCATCAGACAATAGATGAATAGAACGCCTTCGATCTCTCGTGGATTGTCGAAGTAGAATAGTCTTAGCAGGCTCAATGATATCATAAGGAACAATATCATCCTCATAACCAATAGTACGAGTCTCACGGTCTTCTTCCTTTTTAAGATTACCTTGATTACCGTCTTTATTACGAATAGGCACCGGTGTCTATGATTCAAAATTTATATCAAAAACCTAGCTACTGTCATTGTTAGAAACGACCTTTGCCTCTTTATCGATATCTTCAATTGTCTCGTTCTCGACAAACACCACATCCCTCGATCTCCTAAATTTCTTTTCTATCAGATTATAGAATCGATATCCCAACTTGTCTTCCCCATAGTTGAGAAAGATGTACTACCATATCTTCGACTCAAACTTGGACCTCTCGTCTTCAGGGTTGTGAACAAAGGCTTTGTACCCGAACACGCATAAGTGATAGTAGGATACTTTCTTCCTAGACTACACTTTCTCTGAAACTTCTCCATTCAGCAGAGCACTCGACGATAGGTTGATAACATGAGTCATACCCTTCAAGGCTTCTCCCAAAATGAATCGGGGAGCTTCGCCTCCAAAACTAATAGCGAAGTTTCTCCATCAATGTCCTACTAATTCGTTTGGCCACACAATTCAGCTGCGTTATTTTCAATGGAGTCCTTTGGTATCAAATTACATGAAACCAACAATACATATCAAATGCTCCGATGTACTAGCAGTCGTTGTCACTCCAGATGCACATCAACTTCTTTTCCATTTGCCACTCAACCAAGGTATAAAAATATTCAAAGATATCAAGGGTTTAATCCTTTAACTTAAACGGATACACCAATAATTTTTTTGAATAATCATCAATGAATGTGATAATGTACAGTGCTCCTCTGAATATCTTCATCTTAAGAAGGCCACATATGTCAGTGTAGACCAATCCAAGAATGTCGGCCTTCTTTGTGTACAAGTTTCTATGGAACAAAACTCATTGTTGCTTCCCCGCCATGAAATGAGGATCAGTTTTCGGCTTGGCGTTCTTCACACTATTGGGTTATGGGTTACCCCCGTGTGGACCCATGCCAATTTGATGTGTCAATTAGTAGTACAAATTATGAGTATTTTTACAAGCGTGATAAAAGTCTGAGGTGTCGATTCCACAAACATTACACCCGAATTGCGTCTGAGGTGCGTCTTAGGCGCCGATTCCATCAACTCAGTGCTCAAATTTTGCCTAATGCGCACTCGAGCACCATTTTAGGAAACTCCACACTCGAGCTATGTCTGATGGATGCTTGAGCGTTGCCTAGAAAAAAAACACGACTAATGCGTGTTAGGGTTTCACTACTACAATTTAAGCATCGTTTTGAGAGATAAAAGAAGTGAAAGAGAGAAAAGGGAGAAGATGAAGATTTGTGTATTTATTTGAATTTTGAATCGAGTTCCAGTCTTCGTCGACCGTGGGTATTCTATTGTTGCATTGAGAAGAATGTTTACTGGATTTTATTTCTTCACTTTCATCTTGTGTTTTTAATTGTACGGGCTTATTTTGAGATAATATAGTTTGACATTATATTTATGGGTTCGTGTAACCGAAATATTATATAGTGGAGATATTTTTTTAAACCTCGAGTCTTGTAATTTTTCTCCCTCGTTTGAAAGGGAGTTTCTCATGTAAAATTCGTATCTTTATCATTCATGTGTAATTATTGTGTGCTTGTCATTTGTTATTATTTGTTTCCTTGAGATTTAAACAGTTGGTCAAGCCCTAACAAACACCCCAAAGGAAGTCATTCTTGACTAAACAATTTAGCCCTTCTCACTCATATGACTCAACCATCAGTGCCATAAATATGAGGACTCTTCACTTCTAACAACATGCATATCTCCAACTGAGATAGATGCTTGCAACACGTATAAATTGGAAACTTTGTTTCTCCAAGCAACTACTAGCAACCATATAATCAACCTCCACGCCCCTTGATAGATTATGCTACAAAATCCTTCATGGTCGAGTTTACTCGCTGAAATCATATTCAACTGAATATTTGGGACGTGTCATATATTCCTCAACAATAGCTTGGTCTCATTGTTGATGATAAGGCATACGTTACCATAACCGATAATTCGGGATATGCCTTTATTACCCATCTTTAATACTTCAAAATTATCAGGAGTGTAAGATATAAAGATGTCCCTCCATGATGCAATGTGGAGTAAGGAACCCCCATCCACCACCCAATTTGTCTCATGATTCGCTAGATTGATCACATCCACTTTACAAACTAACTAGAGGTCACCGTCGGTAACAATAAAGGCTTTCTCCTCACCTTGGGCCTTGACGACTTTCTTTTCATTGTATTCTACATTGCCGTGTTTTTATTTGTAATAATACTTCTTGATATACTCTTTATTTTGGTAGTGGTAGCAATTGAAGTTTTGATACCTTGACTGTGACTTATTTCTGTCTTCTCACCAAATTTAAGGCCACACACTTTATTCTTTTCCCGTGACTCGAAGACTAGCACTCCGAAGTGCGAAGATAAAGACTCCTGTGATCGACATTTCATCTCCTCATTAAGTACGACTCGCTTTACTATTTCTAGAGTCATCACGTCATTTTGGAGTTGTATTGTAATGATAATCCGTGTAACCTCTCAAGAGTCCAATAAGGCAGTCTACAGTCCAAACCCAACAGTTTATGTAACGAACTCGGATTAAACAGATCAATTTAAATAATTAATTATAATTTTTAAAATGTAAAATCCTAAATAATTTTAAACAAATAATTCTAAATCTAAGAATTTTGGTGTAACAAAATGATAATAAGACTGACGTCGATAAAAATCTGTACATGACCACATTGGACAACCGTCCGAATAAAATAAATACGACCTGCCCTAAAATTATCATAAGGGAGGTAAATTCTAACCAACATCA
This sequence comes from Nepenthes alata, assembly GCA_028571085.2. Lineage (NCBI taxonomy): Eukaryota > Viridiplantae > Streptophyta > Magnoliopsida > Caryophyllales > Nepenthaceae > Nepenthes > Nepenthes alata. The sequence goes on along the minus strand of JAOVVI020015126.1, from coordinate 7,181 downwards.
TAAATCAAACATAATATAATTTCAATCTGTGTTTAAAATATTTCCATCGGCCTATATCCTACCAATTTCATAATCCAATTACATTAAATACTAACTTAAACCATAATAAAATAAAAACTCACCGAATCAGACGAATGACTGACAGATCGCGATCATACTCCTACAATGTATCCGAATCTTCTACTCTGAAGGGATAAAATAGAAAAAGTAACCCTAATACTCAATAAGTATCATATTTTAAACAAAAAGAGGCCAATAAATTAGAAAAAATATCAAATGGATAAAAATTTGTTCAAATGATAGGATAAATCTAAATCACTAATATAACAAATTCAATAAAAATCTAAAATTGAAAATTTTAAATCTAATAATAGTCTCGTACACAAATCAAATATCGAAATTCAAAATATTTATCCAAACTATAAAACTATCCTCGTCGGGACATATATATATATATAAACAAAATAGAAGTGATCTGGTCCAATTCTAATAGCCAATTAGCTAATTTTAAAGTCCAATGTAAGTCTGAGTCCGAGTCTGAGTCTAAGTCTAAGCCTAAGCCTAATTCCAATACCCGATCAGCTTGTGATTTGGGGTAGAAATCGATAGACAGATGATCCAATAGCGTACGCAGAAGCCAAAACAGCGTCGTAACAGATAGTTCAAGGTCAAGATCAAAACATATAGGCCAAAATCAATGTACAAGACATACCAATGTCCAAATGAGGGCAAAATGACGAATCTCAAATCCAAGTCCGAAATCCAAATCCAAATCAAAATCCAATACAAATCAATACAAAGATACAAATCATGTATCAAATTTGAGTTCCAATTATTTAAAGACTTGTTTGAGGAAAGATTATACATAATTCAAATAACCTTAGGCAAAATCAAGTGTAAATTTGGCCAGCATGTATGACCACTTATACACTCTGTACACATGGATAAGGTTACTCACTATTATTTGCCACCTGCGACTTTAGGTGTAATTCTCAAATTTGTCAAATATATTAGAATATCCAAATATATACTAAGGTCAAGTCAAATTATCCAAATGGGAATGATCACTACTTCAAGTTTTTCCTACCAGCGGAAAGAAATTTTTAAATAAATTATTCCATTGGGAACTGGCTAGAATATCCAATAATCCAAATCCAAATGTAGTGATCATAACCCGACATATGCATATGACTGCACGGCCAATACAAAGTTTCATATTCATTTTTATACAAATATACTGATATAAAAATATATAATATATAATAAATTTTTCAGGCTTTCAGAAAAATATTAAAACCCTCTAAAATTATAAAATCAATACCAAAAACCTTCAAAATATCAATGAACTACACACATGTCCAAATTAAATAATTCAGGTGTATAAAAAATACATACATATTAGTAAAATTTCAAACAATATTCAAAATATATCTGATATTAAATCAGACTAAAGAAGAGGTTTATAATTACTTGCCTTAACCTCATACTATACCGATCTGAAGAAATGACGTCCCGAAGTCTCCGAATCGACACTCTCTCTCTACTGCATGCGGCCACTCTCTCTCCTCCCTTTCTCTCTCTTTGCGCCCGTCTCTGCCACTCTCTCTTCACGCCGGCGGTGCCTCCGCTGGTGGCGGCCACGATGGCTACCACAACGGCAGCAACCCTGCGATGGAACGGCGACAAACGGTGGTGCATGTAGCCATCGGCGGCCATCTCTCTCTCTCATTCGGCTACAACCCTACCGACGGCCCTTTTTACCCAAATTTAACAAAATATTAGCCGCTTTTTAATATATCATCATATACAACTCGAAAATCAACATCCACATGAAAAATGGAACGATTTAGTTACCTTAATTTCACCGATTTCTTCATAAAAACGATGATGAATGGACGAAAATTGTTTGGCTTCGATTCCCAATTTCTCCTTCTACAACCACTGATAGACAAAATGGAAGGTATCATCTCGGAGAGGGCTTCGTCAGTTTCCATTCCTGATGATGGCAGCTCCGTGACAGTGGCGATGAGGCTCGCGCCGATCTCTCTCTCTCCTCTCTTCTCCCCCCGTTTCTTTCTCTCTCCCCAAAACCCTTTCTTTTTTCTTGTTATTATTATTATTATTATTATTATTATTATTATTATTATTACTATTATATATTATTTTAGGTTTTTTTATTTCAAAATTCAAACTGATATTCGGGAGATAATACGGACACATCTCGGATACCAACTCGACTGATCCAAATATCTTTCTAAATTTTATAACATTAAATTTTTTTTATCACGTCCAAATTATCCAAACATTATAATTAATATTAAATTAATCTAAATAGAATCTGAGATATTACAGTTCATCATCAAATTTGATACTCATGTCACTCAACTAATCCACACAATCTTAAAACTCATTCAACTGATCAACAACACACATTTTTATACCTCACTTGTATCAATTTTATCAAAGGGTATAATTTATTTTTATTGATTTTTTAAGTATAGAGCATCTCTAGATTTTTTCACAATGTATTTGCATTCGTCTCATTCCAAATATAATTGTATACTTTATTGTCCATAAATGGTCAAATATAGTCACAAATTTGTTCATATTCAAAAATCCATTCCTCCTTGGAAATTGACTCGGCAATTTGTGTAATAAATATCAAAAGATATATTATTTTTACAAATAATAAATATTTCATTTCATTCCTCAAAATAATATGATTTGTGCCATTTAAAAAACTATTTTGTTCCTGACCTCCATCAATTTAAATAAGATTCAATACATGATACCAATAATTGTGTCTTTGATACTAATTGTTAGTATTAGTAAGAGTTCTGATACCACTTGTTGGGATCCGAATTATTTATTTGTATTGTGATAAAACAATCAATAATTTTTAAAATACACACGATAATCACCAATAATAAAATAAGACGTAATTTTTACGTAGAAAACTTTATTTAAGATGAGGAAGAAAAACAACGAGATAATACGTCCTAACAAATTTATTATAAAAGTACTGGTTATACAAACCCTACAAATATATGGATTAGACATCTTATAACAACGGCTACACAACTATCACAAAATATAAGGATTAGATACCTTATAATAATAATTACACAAACTCTATAAATAAAAGGATTACATGCCTTATAATAATGGTTATAGAAACCACATAAATATAAAGATTAAACACTTGTAATATATAGAGTAAATATCATTAAGTATAAGATAAAATAGTAGAAATATGACCGATAAAAACGTCTTCGTAACTTCAAGAAAGGCATATCCTTTGTTGATAGAGACTGAAATACGATTTAAAATTTTACCAGATATTTAAATTTTTTTCTTCCTTTCTTCCCTCTTTTTCTATTCTTTTTCTATCAATTCGTTAATGCTTACTTGATTACATTCTAGATTGCATATCTCTAACATTAAAGTTATGACCTTTATATAGAATTTTCATTCTAGGTTAAATAGGAAATAAATATTTTCTAGCTAACAATATTTCTAAATTAGAAAATAAATTCACACAATATCTCCCAAATAAAATCTTTTCTAATAAAAAACGATCAAATCTCTTCTAATTTTAAAAATCTATAATATCTGTATGGTTTCTCAATCAAAAAAACTCAAATATCATATAATTTGAAAAGTTCATAATATAGATATGGTTTCCATGTAACTTCGTCCGAACCATCAAATAGCACATCAAATGAGTATAGGCTCATATAAAAATACCCATAACCGAACACTAATATCCGAATTCCGGTATTTCTTGTTCAATTCTTTAAGGGCGCGTGTACATTATTTTCTCATATAGACTTTATATATATTAAATGCTCTCTGGCTACTTACCAATAAATAAATAAATAAATGCTCGCTGGCGCAGACGATTTGAGTGTACGCTTAGCTTCTAATTTTCCATTTTTTGTATAATTAACGTTCCCGAAAATCATTTCTTGAGTACCTAACCGTACCTCTTTGTTGTAAGAGGCAGTTCAGTTCCTCCTACCATTTGGCACCCCTAATTTTATGGTTTATTTATTATTTTAAATTTAATTTATTTTTATTCTAGAAAATTGAATATATAGCCAAAAATCATGTATTGAAAATTCAGTAAAGTTACATAATATGAATTCAGCAAACATACACAAATTATATAATTTTAACAAATATCATGATCCCTTAACAATTGCGGTATAAATTAACTAGATTTATGTATAATCGGTGATATAATCATAAACCATAAATAAATTCAAGAATACAATAACAATTATAAGTTTATGAATTTTCATTGTGGTAATCAATTCAACGACATAATAAAAAAACACACAATAATTTAAACCATTACTCTAATACTGCATGTAAAAATAAATATTAAAAATTTAAAAATATTAATTTTAACTTGTTGGGAATAATTAGAATTAAAAGCAAACTAAAATCGTTTTTGTATTAAAGAATTGAGCGATGATTTTTCTCTCTTTAGGATTATCGAAAAATTTTCACACTTTTTTTATATCTCAAGATGATGGGTATAGATGGGTCTTTCATAGTGTGAGGGAGTACTATTACTAAATTATTAAAATATTAATTCTTTTTATCAAATGATGTGTTTTAAATAGGTATATATTTTTAATAAATTTCTCTTTAATTAATTATAAATAATTAATATATGTAAACTAATTATATATGATTGTAGCATTCAATCCAAATTTAATAAATCAATTTGTCATCTGAAATATTTTTCTAACAGTGACTATAGGATCTCTCGTAGCTACTTTAACAATTAATGGATAATACTTACACCAATTTGATGTGAACAATCCATTTTCAAATGGATATTTGAATGATGAAATTTACATGTAGGAGCCACCAAGATGTTAAAAAGGATAACCTAAATAAGTGTGCAAGTTGTAAAAAAGTATTTATGGCCTTAGACAAGCCTATAAACAATATTATTCCAAATTTTTTTTATTTTCGCATTACTTTTATCTTCATCCAATCTAAAGCTATTTATAGTCTTTTTATTAAACAAGATGGTAATTCTTTTACATCTTTACGAGTATATGTGTTTGATATCATTGTGTCTTGCAATTCTTTGGCATCAATCAACTCAATTAAATATTTTTCTCAATCATGAATTTAAGATTAATTATCTTAGTCCTTACTATTTTTTCCTTTTGGGGGGATTGTAGTGGCAAAATCTTCTAAAGGAATTCATATTTACCAAAGAAAATATGCTTTTAAAATGTTAGCTGATTGTGGGACTCCTGGCTTTAAGTCTCCCAAACTTTCCATTGATCTAAATTTGAAATTAGGTAAAGACATGGGACGTATTCTCCTTGATCTGTGTATGTATAGAAGGTTGGTTGGAGAGACACATCTATTGGACTATAACAAGACCAAATATAAGCTATGGTGTGCAACTTTTGAGCTAATATATGAATTATTCCACTTCTCACCTTGCCGCAGCTCATCATCTTTTCCGTTATCTTAAAGCTACTCTAGGTTAGGACATATTGTTTCATCCTCTTCTCAGCTACAGTTGAAGGCTTTTTGTGACTCGGATTGAGTCTTGTGCCCAGATATTAAGAAATCAATTATATGATATTGTATTTTGTTAAATAATTCACTCATTTTTGTGAAAATATAAAAAACTGTCTATTATTTCTCGAATATTAATCAATGGCTACTACAAGTTGTGAATTTACATGGTTACTACATATTTTGGGAGATTTACGAATTGTGCATCAATATGTAGTACTTCTTTATGATATAATCAATCTGGCCTTCATATTGTAAGTGATTCAATATTTTATGAATATATTAAGTACATTAAACTATATTATCATTTAATTCAATATAACATTGAGGAAGTATACTGGCCACTTATATTACCATTCACAACCAGCTTGCTGATAATTTCAGAAATACTTTTTCATCTCATCTCTTTGCTTTACATTTATCCAAGATGAGAATTGGTAATCCCTATTCTCCATCTTTTGGGGATGTTAAAATGCACATCATAACATTATCTTGTAAAGCTTTTTTTTTAAATATGTTTAGTAATTTTTTATCCCTTTTCTTAACTGACTTGTCAGGTTGTTAGTCTAAATAACATATTAGTTCTTAAGTTGATTTATTAGTTTATTATTGGGGATATTCATTTTTTTTCCTTTTTTATTTGCGCTACAGTCGTCATTTGGAAAATAAAAACGGAAAATCAGGCACACTGTTGCTGTGTGAAGTTTTGCGTTAAGCAAAACTTATAAACGGAGAAGAAAAGCGATGGCAGAGGCAAACTCAGAAAAAGGACAGCGAAATAATGAAGAAAACGGACGCCAGACTTTTATTCATTTCACCTCACACTTTACACAACCCTCAACCACGTAATATATACAAAATACACAGCGAAAGTATATATGGAAACAATAAAAGGAAAAGAAAGGAAATTATACATAGGAAAATACAGGGAAAGAAAATATGCAAAAAGATATTGACAAATATTGGTTATGTAACATTTTCTAATATCCCCCGGCAAGGTGGAGCGTATATGTTGATTATGCTCAACTTGGGTAAGTGAAGCTGCAGGCGATATGATGGCAGAATTTTGGTAAACATGTCTACAAGTTGATTATGGGTAGTCATATGTTGGGTAAGAATGCTTCCATCATGAATTTTGTCACGAACAAAATGACAATCCAGTTCAATATGCTTCGTGCGTTCATGGAAACGGGATTGGCTGAGATGTGAAGAGCAGCTTGATTGTCACAATGGAGATCTGCGGCATGAGAGTGGGAAACCTACAAATCAAGTAGAATATAACGTAGCCAAGATAGTTCGTAGTAGATAGTAGTCATTGATCGATATTCTACTTCTGCTGAAGAGCGTGAAACAACGGACTGTTTCTTATATTTTCAGGAGATAAGTCAATCTCCAATGAAAATGCAGTAGCCGATAATGGATCTTCTAGTGTCAGGACATGAAGCCCAATTTGCATCACGAAATGCTCAAAGCTGGATAATAGAAGTAGAAGAGAATAATATTTCTTGCCCTGGGTGTAATTTGAGATATCACAGAACATGATAAGCAGCATTCATATTGCTAAAAATTGGTCGAGTCATGAATTGACTCAATATGTGTACTGCATAGCAGATATCGGGCCTTATCAC
>JAOVVI020015125.1:0-11287 GCA_028571085.2 Nepenthes alata | reverse complement strand
TCCAATCCAATTTAATGGGCTTTAATAAAATTTAAAATAAAATTTTTTTTGCAAAAAAAAAAAAAAAAAAAAAATCCAATCACACAGCAATTAAATCAAACTCGTGATCACAAATCAAACTATAATCAACAGTGATAATGTATAAGAGTTGTGTATTCTGCATTTTTTTCTGTAAAACCTACAAGACCAAGCTGGAATAGCGTATAACTTCATCTGTAAAAATATTATATTGTATAAGTTCATACGAATACTAATAAAATTAAACTTGCAACCATAGACAAATGGGCAACCCCCAAATCAGCCTCACAAATGGTGCTAATCTGTGGAAGTATGTATTCTGCAATTTACATATAACTTCAGTTGCAAAGATTATGCCCTATGCAAATTGAAGCATGCAAACAGAAATTTAAACTCGTGACCACGACTCTACATCACCTTCAAAACGATACAAATATGCAGGAGTTATGAATTCCACAGGTTACTTTGTAAATTTCATTGAACCAAACTCTGAATACAAAATTTCATTTGGGAAAACGTGAACGATATAAGTCCAGAGACAACAACAAAATCAAACGTGTGACTATAGACATGGCCGTGACCAAATGATCGGCCAAGAATGTAGTGGGTGCCATACCCTCTTTCCCATATTATTTTTTCTCAGTTTATACAAAAAAAAAGGAAAGGAAAGGAAAGGAAAGAAAAGTCCCATGGTGACGTTAAAGTCAATTCATTGCGATATATAGATTATGAGTTCAGATGCATCTACGCAGGAATTTTATGCAGATTGCCTTTCATGTATATACAGAAAGAAAACCTTCAGTCTAAAAACATTACACTGACAAGTTTATGATCAGAGCAATATTGCAGAACATCTAAAGCCAGGGGCAGCTAAAAGCAGTGTTGCAAATTTAGTTGTAGCAGGCTCACAAGCCAAATAAGTGGTCGTTTGAAACGAAAATGGAGGCATTAAACTGTCGCGTATTGAGGTCACTTCCATCCAAAGCAGAGCCAAATCGATCCAGCCACTGAGTTGGACTCGGGTTCTCGATCTCCTCCACCCACTCGGATGTCATATCGATCTCATCGAGGAGGATAGGATCAGACTCCGGTGGCTTTCTCATTGATCTCGACAGCTTGAGGTTGTAATTTATGTAGATGAGATCGCTCAACGCTTCTTTGTCGATCTTATTGCGCTTCTCGTGGTGGAGTTGCTGAAATGTGCTCCATTGCTTGTCGAGGGTGTAAGTGCTGCACGCTTGACTGAGTATGCGTATGGCCACCCTTTGCAACACCGGTGCTGAATCCCCAAATTGCTCCCACCAAAGCCCTGTCAAAAATTTATCCACAAAAAGAAGAGACTTCAGCATTTTGCAATGTGAATCCAAGTCTTTGCACGACAACCATGGATGAAAATGCCAGTACCGGTCACATTAGATGATGTATCGGTGCCAAAAACCTTTGCAAATCGAAACTTGGGAAACATCAAAAGATTTGGCAAATATCAAAAATATTGACTGATATCACAATACATCATGATATCAAAAATATTAATATCGAAAGCCCAGTACAGACATGTTGGTGGATATTCGTTCCATGATGCCAACACTTTGACCAGCACATTAGATAACAATGCTAAGAGTTCAGCATGAAAGGAAGCCTTGACATAACAATAGAATTGTCACCATGTGACCTATTGTTAGCGAGTTTGACATAAAATCGATTGCATGAGTTACAATTGCATTATTCATTACAAGAAATACAATCGGCTAGCAAGTTTGACGTAAAAACGGATGCATGAGTTACAATTGCATTATTCATTACAAATAATACGATCGGCTTGCATGAGTCTTCAAAAAATAAAAGAGGAAAGAATAAGTAAGCTTCATCTGAAAGTGGCAGCACAACAACAGTAACAAAAGCTTTAGTCCACTGCATCATGTCAGCTATATCACATTACCACAAGTTTGAGATCTAATTCTTTCTCTTCCTTTTCTCCTGATAGGTGAGATGAAAAAGGTACTTGGACATAGTTATAGGCAAGGGGATTAACCATGGAAAAAAATATCAGTATCAATATTTGACATATCAAATAACATATATCAAAATCGGATATATCAAAAGAAAAAATTTCTGAGAATCATATTCTAATAAGGCCGTAACAATCAATATACCATGATATATTGCATATATTGTAGTATATTGCAATATCGAAACATATATCGGCTGATATTTTCATCTATTGAGACAACCCATTGCTAGGCTAGCCTCGTAAGATTGTAGCATAGTAAGGCCAATATTCCTAACTAACTCACCTCAAGGTTTTCGAGGTCAACTTCTCTCCCTTCTGATTGCATCTACTTGTCACTAGTGCATTAAAATGCCAACATTTCGGTACCAAACACTTGAATGCTGTCCTCAAAGAGGATTCTACAGGTTGGAGGATTCTACAGGTGCTACTTCCAACTCGTTGTCAACCTTTGTACTACATCTTTAATCTTCATCTCCACCAATCATGTGGGACCACACTATAATCAGTTTTATAGTCAGCTTATAAAAATTTATTATCAGAGAATAGAAGACTTATGGAATTCTTCCAAAGGTGTTCAGAACATCATATTGTTTGATGGACTAGACCACTCAGTGGAAAACTAGTTGAAGAAAATAACACGGCATTGTGATCTAACATGCCAAGGCCTACAAAATTTAGCCGGACGACAATCATATAATAAAAAAACTTAAATATAACACATTCAGGTACTCCAACTACTACTAGATGAATTTTCATGACTTGATAGTAACATAGTAGGACGGATGAAAATATTAAAATTGGACAGATCGGACAATACGAGTCAATATTAGTTATATCAAAAGAAAAAAAAAATTAAAAATTGTAAACTGACAAAATTATATCGGCCGATATATCGCCGATATGAAAATTTATAGCGATATTATTATGGTATCAGGGGTCTCGATACCAATATGATACCGATAAATATCGATCGATATTTGCATAAGTTGTTAGAGATATGGGCGATGATAATAGTATTTACTTGATGGGTATGTAAAGCAGCTATTTCTCATATCAATAGGGACCTTAAATTATTCATGCTACATTTAAAATTCAAAATTCATTAACTCTTATTTGATATCCACATCAACAAGCACATAATTTGATAATATTAAGTTTTCAAATACAGATGTAATGTTATTTTAATTTAATTTTTCTGAAAAAAGAGAGACATGTCCATTTTACCATATTAATCTTAGGTAGAATCGAGATATAGGTTCTGGAATGGAGCTTACTTGTCATAAAGTAAATTGCTATCATAAAATGAAACTGTGGCCCATATTATGAAAAAAGTCGTGGTTATATTAAGATTTGACAATACGTATTAATATCGAATATATCAGACGAAAAAATTTTAAAAAATTGTAAGATGATAGGACCATATATTGTTAAATATTAGTCGTATCAGCTAATATTTTGAATATCAACCGATATATTGGCTGTATCATCCCATATAAAAACATATCATGATATTTTTGTCAAAACAAATCACTATTGGAGAGTCCTAATACCAATATGTATCATAGCTGATATTTATATCAATGATGATAATACATACCGGGTGCTACCGTGTCACGAGCCTCTTTGGCAAGATTGCAGCCAAACATCCCACTTGCCCTTGTAAATAGAAGAATTTGATTAGTGATATCGCGTCTTAATTCAGGCGTCGGGAGCAATTTCTCCAAGACTTTGAAGAAGTCTTCTTTTATAGATCCAAGGAACTTGATTTCTGGATTATACTGAATACCAGGATTCAAAAATGCTGCTGCTGCATGTAAAGGGGTATGAAGCTGATTGTGCCACTTCTTATCAACAATATCTAAACAAGTCTTGCATTTACCCTCATCCATGATATAATATGTCCGTATTGATTCCTTGGCCCTCGTCATTAGCTCGTATATGAAACCCGCTGCAGGTTTACAGTCAGCTACCTCCCTCAGAACTTTGAGAAATGGCTCAGAAATCGCAATACATTCTTCCACCGCCCTCCAGAAATCATTATCCTCAAGAATGTCAATACACGATAAGCTCTGTGGTTTATTTACATAGGAAGAGATCGTTGAATACTCAGGACTATTGAACATCAGCTTCAATCTCGGCCTTTGCTTAAACAACGCTTGTAGTGACAGGAAGTTCGAAACAGATTTCGTGATACCTGTCCTCAGGAGTTCCTGTCCCACAGTGAATTTCTTCATTAATTCAAGCAATTGAGCATTGTTATAAATAAATTTCGTAATAGTTTGTGCTTGTATAAGACATCTGCTGACCCAATCTATCTTACATAAATCCTCAAGTAATAAGTTAACGCATTGGGATGCACAAGGAGAGACGAAGATAGTTCCATAGTTCTGAACAATGTGGTTCCCTATACCGGTATAACTGAGAGCACCGTCCACAATTACTTGCACAACATTTTCAGGGCCAAAATCTAGAATAACTGAGTCAAATAGATCAGCCAGACATTTAATGTTCTTGAAATACGAGGATGCATCAACCGATTTATGAAAGAAAGTTCTAGAAGGAGACGAAACCAAGAAGTTAATCAATGCTCTCGATTTGTTGTCAGTCCATGTGTCTGCAATTATTGTGCAACCAGTCAGTGTCAACTCTTTGTCAACATCCTTTGATTGTTGGCTCACTTCAGATTTTATCCTTCCTAACCATGTACCCTTCAATGCTTCTGGAGATGGTCCAACAAAACCATTACCACATTTTAGTATTGCATCGATCATTAGCTGGTAGGAAAAAGATCGAGCCACACTGAAGTCCAACTTATTTTCTAGAAAGAATACGGCAATGCTTCTCTCTGCATTTTCTTGTTCATTTGAAGAGGAACAAACCATTTGGGTTAATGAAGGAAATACTTTTGCAGTCGGAGATGTGGTCTCCAAGCACATAAGAGGTTTACTACAGGAGATATTTCCTGGGGAATTAGTTTCTGCAAGCATTAGCTTCTTAGTCGCAGAAGGTTCTTTGCCGTCCTCTTTTGCAGCAATGATAGCTCTCACTCTATCAGTTACATCATCCCTTACTTTGCTGCATGGATTTACACCTTTACTAGGAAGTCGGGACAAATGATGCTTAAGTCTACTAATGCCCCCGTTCAGAACCCTCGAGCAGAATTTGCATCTAACTTTGTTTCCATCTAACTTTTCAGCATATTCCCAACAAACATCTTTTTCTCGAACCACTGTGACAATGTGATATGGGCTATGGATGATCAAATACAAAAATATATACTTTATTCTCTTATACAGAGGAAAAAACCTTATTAAAGCAAATAATTTCATCAATGTTAAATAATACGTTATGATTATTGAAGTACATTGGAAAACATTAATATTTGCTTCACAGACAGAAAAAGGTTTGAACCTTAATGTTCTCTCTCTAAATACATCATATAAATCTCTGAACCAGGTTGGTAAAGGTGCAAGTGATGGTCTGATAGTCATTGATTGACTGTAGATGCAACTAAATCATAATAATAGTAAAAATACTATGACAATGCTAGGTGGAGTCCATTTGTTAAATTAACTCAACTTGCAGTAGCTGTGTGACAAGCGGTGATAATTTCATACTGCCATTCAGGTATTGTTATTCTTCTACCGATTTCATCATATAATCACCATGAAATCATAACTAAAACAAGAAATGTGGACAAAAAAGAGTCAAGCACGTTGTCTAGAAAGATTTTTATAATTACATATTGCCTTAAATAATACAGTACTGTCAGAAAATTAGAGTGCAAAAAAAAAAAAAACCAGAGACTTACTGAATGGAAAGAAAATTTTCTACCATCCACCACTATCCCCACCTGCATAGACATTGAACAGAGATCTGCGAATCACATTCATAAGAAGACCTTATGTTCAAAAATTAGAGCAAACTCAAGCACCTTGATCGAGAACAAGAAACACATCATCATAAATACTGAGGAAAAAATGATTCAACTGAACTGCAATGAATATCCAATGAAACCTACTCGAAATAGTATCATAGCTTGCAAGAAGAAAGTAACAGAATCATACAAGCAGCATAAGCCAATGAATCTGAATAAAAATCTGACCTAAAGGCCTGGGATCTTCATGCAATTTCCCAATTATGACAAGGACAAAACTAACTTGGGCAATTTTAGTCATAATATGTGCTGATTATCTGCTATATTCTTTGGCCTATGAAAATATTCATTCAGGCAGGCAGACAAGCTTTATTTGAGGGAACCCAGCCCCTTCAATGTGGATAAGAAGGGCACAGCAGCTGCTATGCAACTCAATCACACAAAATATGACCAGAGAATATGAAAAGCTCAGCAGGGAGTTAACTCTCATCATGACGGAAATATAGAGTAAATCAAGCTCCACAGCACGAAAACATGACAAAAATAAGAATTAAGCCTCCGATCATCTACACATGCCGGTGAGTTCAACAAAACTTATTTTAACATCTTTATACTTAAACAAACTCATTAAAGTTCTCCTCCTATCATGGTTGTCACAGCGATGGATGTGTTGACACAGTCTACAATTAGGATCTCAAGTCCAAGCTATATGGACTCTATGGTGTGCAGCAACTAGACAAATGAACTACTGAAGCACCCATTTTGCCAAAAAGACTATTCTGTGGTTGGAATCCTCTGAAAGAGTGGTGAACTCATACTAAGTTCCATCAGAATATCTGTCAACTTTCTCTAATTTTGGGTACAGTTTAGAATCTAGAGTATAACTCATATCAGGGATTTATAGAAATTCAGTTACTCCAGTATCTCTTGTGAGATAGGGATGTCAACAAGCATGCATAATGACAATTTCAGGTCCAATCTATTGCTTTATAATGAAATACTTAATGAGAAAATATACCCAGAAACAGTGACAACTGAGAATTGGGAAATGCTGGAGTCAGTGTCTTCAAAATTTTCAAGAACTTGAAACCTCATGTGTTCTCTATAAAATAGTAACTAGCTTCTATAGCCATGAAACACCATCCAATGTCCAACAAATGATTGCAAACAACCTACATCAAAGTTGTTAAAGGCGTATTAAGGCGCAAATTGGGGCCTAGGTCCAGAGTGCAAGGCGCAGATATGATGAAAGTGATGCGTTTATTTATGAGATATGTATATAAGATGTTTTTACAATAAATTTCAATTGTTAAATCTAATAATATAATAGAAATACTAAAAAATATTTATGACAATAATTATAAACTTATAATTCAACAAAATAATATAAAAGATGACAATTAATAAATACCGTTTTCTACAAACGTATAAGAATAATACAATTAATTAATAAACTTGTAATACCAAAATATTTATTAGCATCGTCAAATAAAAGTTCATATATTTTCATTTTCTGACTTATAAGCTTAAATTATATCTTCATTTTTACATAGTCTTTTAAAGTTAGAATCTTCATATTTAAAAACCCAATAGAGTAGCCCTAGAAACACTTAGCATTCAAAATTCACAATATTTCTAAATTTCATATGATATGTAGCCTCATTTACTATAATAATTTTAATTATAAAACCCTTTATCAAAAAATCATCTTCAAATTTAAATTTAATATCCTCACATGGTCTCCATTAATTATTCTAATCAATCACTCATTACTTTCATCAATTCTAATTTTACAAATACCAAGTTGGTGTTATTAGTAATAATTAAATATAATACCAAATTTAAAAAGAAACAATTAATCTTCTTTGAAAGAACTATAAAGTGCTCAAAGAGCAAGTTGCGCACCTATTGGAATGAGACTCATCTCGGTGTGTTGAGACGCTAGGGTTTAAGCCCCGAGCTTAAGCACCCCTAGATGCATATGAGGTGCGCCTTTAACAACTTTGTTTACCATCATTTATAGTTAATACAGTTAGAAAAGAAAAAAAAAAACCAACCACATCAATCAGTTTCAAAACACAGATACAGCAATTAATCCGGATTGGAATCAAGCCGACACAAGACCGTGTAGAAGTCCCACCAGAGCTAGAAGAAACAAGGACTAAGTATTTAAGAGCCTTGTATCATAACTAAATCTCAGGGGATGAGAATAATAAAATGTGTTACAACGAATCTTTCATCTTATTTACAGATCAAAGCATGCTGTCACAACTGTTACCAATTATTTAATGTGGTGATGTGGTTAAAATTCATATGGACATGTCAAAAAGATAACTGGTATGGAAGACAATTATCTATCAGTAAAACACATTTGAATTTGACCACTTTGCACAAAGATCGAGAAGTTTCTGGAATCGTGATGTCCAGGAACCACGAGTTTAGTGTCCTGGCACAAATAAATGGGCACCCCAACATTTAAACCATAATAAATACAAGAAGATAAGAGAGCCATTCATTGTCAAACGCTTTGCAATAAGTCTCAGTAGTAGTATGAATACCTTCTGGAAGTTTTAACTTAATTTAAATTAATTGGGGAAAATTGTCTGCTGTATTATACAGACTTGGAGTTGGAAATGGGAAGCTGTAACGAAGGATATGGGCAAATTATTTGATCATAGGGTCTTTTCAAGAACCCTTTCAGATACAAAAATATTGCTAGATCGTTGTTTCCAGTGTTTCCGGAGACAAAACAGTGATGGAGTACAAAAAGAAGCAATGCTGCCAGAGGACTCGTGGGACAAGTCTTGTCAGACACAAAGCTTATCATCATTTCTGCTGCATTTTGAGGACGACAGTGAACAGAATGACCCCTTGAGTGTGCTTCAAATTCTTTTTGAAACATTAAAATGATATCCTTGAAGTTAGTTCAGAAAGGTAAGAGGGTAGTTCATCCTTTAGAAGCTAGTAAAGAGGAATTCAATTGTCTCGTCCCCATCCCAACAACAGGTAATAATTAACAATGAATAAACCAGAATAATTTTTTTCCCCTTAAATGAACAAAATCCAAGTATAATATTCAAAGTCAGGTCGGACATGCTAAACTCAAATACCAAAACAGCATAAGGGCCACAAATTACAGCGGACAGGATCAAACCGAACTAACATTGTCTGGTCTCCAAAGTATATATCACGACCTGCTTAAATCAAAATCCATATGTAAGGAAAGCATCTAACCATATCCAAATTATACAGACCCAAAATAAACAAACCGATTAATAATCCTAATGTAAAACCCAAAATTATACAAACTGCAATAAATAAAATATACATTGATCTCCAAATACTAAACCCAAATACAAATCCCAAAATAAATTAAATACAAATCCAAATCCAAATATACAATAACTAAATCATCAAATATCTTCCATCCGAAACTTACAAGCATCCAATATCCTCTAATCCAAAAGGGTTAGAAATAAGACAAATCATGACCTTAAAACTCAGCAAGTATATATATATATATATATGTGTGTGTGTGTGATAACAAATACATATCCACAAAATAGCACAAGAAAATGAAAAACAATAAAATACATATAAAGTCCAATATATCAACTGATCCAACTATGTCAAGCATCCAAATATTGAAATGTCCAAACCTAGTTTTGTACACAAAATACATAATCCATATACGAATATCAAATAATCCAAATATACAAAATCATTCATATATCCAAATACCAAATGTCCAATGAACAATAAATCCAAATGCTCAAAAGTCCAAAAATCCAATCAAATGATTTCAAAAGCTCAATTATGCGAAGTCAAATAAATTCGAACATTGTATCCAAAACTTACAAATATCGGTTGGCCAAATATTTCAAAATATCTAATAATATGCAAGTAAAAATCCTAAAAATTCAAAACATGCTAAAATCTAAGAGCCAATGATCAAAAAACCAACTTTGAAAAAGGGATACATATAAGCTCGATAACCTTAGGCCAAAACATTACTATTTATACTCGTATGCGGATTGTATACAAATTATTCCTTATAGACGAGGTCAAATACCACTTTTTTTGCCACCCATGGGAAGGTATAGTCTTCAAATATGTCTAATATATTAGGACATGCGAATATATTATTCCATTTAATTTCTTCCAATGATTCTCAAAAAAAAAAAAGGAGTGGAATCTATAACAAAAGACTCAAAACTCTTTTTATTTGTAGGAAAAGTACAAAACTTTTCACCCAATGAAAAAAATTCAAATACCAAATCAAATATTAAAATAAAGTTTGGTCCGAAAGACATGTATGAACTATTACATGTAAGGCCCAAATGTAAAAGTTTATAAATTTTCCTTTGCAAACATTTTCATATATAAACATATTATTTCAAAATATTCTCTTATTCTATAAAAAAACGTTTATTCAAAATATAAACATTTGAAATATTCTCTTATTTCAAAATATTTTCAACCTTCAATTTTTTTAGTAAAACCAAACAAATTTTCAAAATTGTCAACGAAAATTACATGCATACAATCATATTCAAATTAGGGAGGTAAAAAATAACATGTATATATAATAAAACAAGAGATATAAACAAAACTTGGAGAAATTTGAAATAGATAAAAGAACAGATTTAGAAATACTTATCCTAACATTCTAATCTAACAAATATGATACAATAAAATTCTAAAATCCTCATCCTTCTTTTCCACTATCTTTTTCCTCTTCTTCTACTCTTCTCTTTCTCTATCCTCTCCCTTTCTCTACTGCAAAAATGACACAAACAGTACATAGGCGCACTTATATAACTCAATCAGTGCACGAGCGCTAGATAGGCAATCATCATGCGCCCTCACTTTACCTAAATCGCACACGAGCGCTACTCCAAACGCAGCTCAAGTGCCACTTAATTTGTCCAAAATATACATGAGGGTCACAAAGGTGCACATTAGGCGCTAGCAATCTGCTACTAATGCGCATAAGTGCTGAGTGGGCGCACATCAAGTGTACAGCTTCTACCTTGGGCAGCCATGAGTGTAAATTAGGCATCTTTCATGTGTTGATCCTAATTCTCAAAATCAAATTTTTTCTCAATTTTTATTATATAATTATTTTTAAATTAATCAAAAATTATAATAATGACATCATAATTAAATAAATAAAAACCGGGCATTACAACAATGGCACTTCAATTCTCAAGTTGAAACTTGGATCCTTCAAGAATTTATGTCGCATTCTCATCTCATAGGTCAAAAATCACCCCCTCCGTTATGTTGAGGACTTCAAACAATTAGCCTCAACTCTTACAATAAACCCACTCTAACTCTCCCTCCCTCCCTCCCTCACTCTCTCTCCAATACACCCCTCT
>JAOVVI020015124.1:0-11287 GCA_028571085.2 Nepenthes alata | reverse complement strand
AATTTTATGCCCTTTCACGAATATCTTCATCGATACTTGATCTGACACAATACAACAAACACAAGAGAAATAAACGTCATTTTGTTATCAATTAATTGTCCCACCAACATCAGACTAGTATAAAGTTAGGGAGATATGAAAACATCTTTAATAGACGAGTTTATATCATCAACAACCTTGATAGGTAAAAAGACTCCCATTAGCAATCTACATGAGTCTTGATGCTTATAAACATCTCTTAATGCATCAAGTGGATTAGCCATATAATTTGATATACCAAAATCAACAATCCAAGTTTGTGATTGTGTAGTACCATTATCCGGAATGCCCAAGTCTAAACCAGCATAGATAACATCAATTGCACCTTTTCCAAAGTAAGATTGGCTGGGCTAGAATAGTAGAAATGATTGCTGCTGCAGTGAGAGGAGTGATGACATATGCCTAAATAGCTTGTCTATTTAGGGACAGGTTGGACATTCTTTAATAATATGCCTTGGTTTCACACCGTTGTTATGAGATTTCTTTGCACAATTAGCATTACTATGACCAAAGCCCTTACAACTAAAACATTGGACTTTACGCATATCCCTACCCTTCCGATTCCCTTGAGCCACATATGCAATCGTGTTGGCAATGGATAGCGACCATCCTGCTAGAATATGTACTCCATGGGAAGATGTTCTTCTTTTCGATGTAATTCTCCAAAGTAAATATCCAATGATGCGGAAGGACACAAGTCCTTAAATTGGAATGAATGACTTCAAATTTAAGATGCGGCTTCACCAAAAATTGGTCCCTGTTACTTTGCTCATGAAACCCCCTAAAAAGGGCATTGAGATTATGGTGCTACTTGTGAATTAACAATGTGAAAATTCTGCCCACATGTTCTAAAAATCATAATACTAATCTTTAATGGAGAGATTGCCTTGAGAGTAAGCACCAATCTCCTAGTCAAGTTGAAAACGATGTGTAGTGTTTTCTTGATTGTAAACTGTCTTTAAAAAATCTCACATGACTTAGTAGTTTTGTAGGACCTTAGATTAAGAACAATAAGAGGGTCAAGGGACTCTATGATCCAGGACACCACTCAAGCATCATTAAACTTCCATTGGGTGAACTTTTTAGGATTCATTTGCACTAGGTCACTTCCACCTATATGACCCCACAAATTGTTTTTGATGAAAAATGATTAAAATTGAAATTCTCATGCAAATTAATTCTTATCGGTAATATAACACCAAAAGTATCGGAATTATTTGTAGATGTGTTTAGAAAAAATAAGGTTAAGTATCCAAACGCAAGCAACTGATATAGTGCACACCAAAGAAAGTTGACAAAAGAATGCCTCCAAGAACAAGAAAAATAAGGGCAATCCCTTATCCTTATTATTCAACCAAACAGGACCCAAACAATGACTTGTTATTCAGCCAAACAGGTCCCAAACAAATCCCCATGATTCAGCCAAATAAGGTCCCAAACATAACCACCCTTGTCCTATCATCTCTCTTGTAAGAAATGCAAATGAAGACTGAACAAAGTGCAGCAAAAGGCAGTGAACGTGAAGGAGAATGGAGAACCGCAAACGCTAAACGGAGAACAAAGAACAGAAAACACAAAAATTCAAGATCTCCCAATCTCACGAAAAAACACAAGATTACCAAATCTACCAAGTTCACAAAGAAACCGAAGATTTCCGGATCTACCAAGTTCATAGAGAAACCCAAAATTATGAGAAATACTTCGAGAAATGGCTGAATAAAAGTAAAGTCAGGAACATCACAAGTGATGTGCACTAAAAACCGAAATCAAAAAGAACCAACAGGATCCAAGAATCCTAGATGTCTAGGACCCATAACCCAAAATATCAAGACAATTTGAAAGCAACCTCACAAAGCATGAATGGAGAGACATGGCTCTGATGCCATTACAATTTCCTGAAATGCTTGTTGACTCTCAATTGAGAGTGCCTTCCATTATATAGGAGATTACATGAATAAAACAACCCTGATTTTTTGGGACTGACAGGAATAGTTACATTGATTGCAACAATCAAGCCTAATTAGGAATGTAAGGATAAATCCTAGATATATTAGTTAAAACAATTAGGGCGGTAGATATTCCACTAACATATTCCATTTACCATAAATAAACATTCACGATTGGCTATGGACAACAAATACCCCTGCAAAGAAATCTACATAGAGAATGACATCAGAATTCATATAAAGCCGCAAATTCATTTACTCCAAGGAAGAAACATACAAGAATGCAAACGTGAGATTGCTTGGAAGCATCATGAAGTAACCAATTTAACCAAAACCCATGACCAAGATCATTGAACTTTCTACTCCGCTCAAATGAAGTCCCCTGTACCACCCTAAAGAACCCGATAAATAACCAATTGAAGGAAAAGGAAATTGAATATCTAGAGTTCCCTGAAGCATCTATGGATCCCAAAATAATGGAAGAAAGAACATAAACAAGAAAAAAAACAAACAGAAACAAGTAAAGGCCACCTGTCAACAGAACAAAAAAAACAAAAGCAGGTGCCGGCTGCTATTTCTGCAAAAAATCAAATGAAAATTCAGCAACCCACTGGTCCAGAACAGAAGGGAAAAAACAGGAGAAAAGGGGGAGAAAAAATTTTTAAGAAAAAGGGGGAATTGAGAGGAACAAAAGAAGGGGAATATAGAAAGTAGGGAGAAGCTTCTAACCTTCTAACCTTGATATTTTAAAATAATTTATTTAATTTCATGATAATTAAATATACATGCATATCTGAATTTCTTGGAGGAAAAATTAATTTCAAGTATTTAGCCTTAGTTTTATGTCTTCTTGTGATTATGGGAATCTCAAGTGGTATTATGCTTCATTTGGGGAAATTGGAGATAGATATAATGAAATATGGTTAGGTTATTTAGTAGTATAATTTAAGTGAAATATGTTGAACATGCTAAATGGAAGATGATTGGATTGAAAAGCTATGCAAATTAAATTGAAGAAAGGAGACAGTAAATAGAGAACTAATTCTTAATGTTTTAAATATGCAAACAAAGAAAATATCATGTAGCAAAGCATTCTTTGGTTATTATATAAATTAAGTTTCTAACTAAAACATATCATGATATACTTCGATATAAGGCGGATATGGTGCAAGATTTCACCTTTGTAATTTCACGAGTAAGCTAAGTATTGCATTACACAGTCCAGGTAAGTGGATAATAAAATTTATATAAATATTTTTATTTAATTGATCACGTTTCTAAGTAGGCTTTAAAACCTTGAAAATGAACATTTGTCATTATATTTATGAAAACTTCCATACGATTTTGAATCATTAGTGCTTTTAAACAAGATTTTCTCAGAATAAGAATGTTTTATGTCTATGAAAATGAGTCTTACATGTATCATTCGTACATTAATGATATGAGGTATTTGGGACTGCATTTGGTATACATGATGCATTTGGAGCACATAGTAGATGTCTTTGCTCTTTTGGAGCCGCTCTACAAATGCATATAACTATGTATAATTCCAAATGTTTTTATATGTTACAATGTTTTATGCTTAACTTAATATTTATGCTAAAAGATGTGCTTGATTGTTTTATAAGCTAAGTATAGATTCATTAAGATACATGATTATTTCAACTTTGGTATAAGTTTGCTACTTTTAAGAAAATTTGTAAGTTAATTATCAATTTACTTAACTTGTCACATAGTATTTTATTTATTTTTAAAATCACTAGTATTATGAGGACAAGACACTTCTAAGTGGTTATATATATATATATATATATC
Source organism: Nepenthes alata (assembly GCA_028571085.2). Lineage (NCBI taxonomy): Eukaryota > Viridiplantae > Streptophyta > Magnoliopsida > Caryophyllales > Nepenthaceae > Nepenthes > Nepenthes alata. Next base: position 7,487 of record JAOVVI020015124.1, on the reverse strand, counting down.
AAGGTCACGCCTTTATACAGGACTTCCATGTCTTTTTCAGTTATTTTGAAGGCATATATATTGTTAGCTTTGACATATTTCCATATTCATTTTTAAAGGAGCTTCAACTCTCATGTATATATCAGATAAATTGACATCTCGTCTGATATTTATATGAATTTGAATCATGTCTATATGATGTAACAACTCAAATTAAGATATATGGCTTGTTAACTAGGGTGACTCTATGCTCATCTTGATCATTGCGACAGTCATGGTCTGTTCAAATATAGATCATGACAGTTTTGGTATTAAAGAAAGAGTTTAAACTTCCGATGTATGTCTTGCATTTAGATTGCATTTATGAATATTAATACAAGTGGTTTGCAGAAGGTAAATATGGCTCTAGTGAATCCTCATGCCCAAAGGAATCTTTAGCTACAACTACCTCACCCTCATGGAGTGTTGGCTGATGATGCACCTCCAGTGGGTAATCATTCAATAGAGGTATCAGAACGTTCATGTCCCCACTCCACCGGTCAAAGTGCACAACTGTATGCAGACAATGAATTTGTTTTTTTCAAGCACTTGCCACAGCAGCTCAAAAAGAGTTGCCTTATATGTGGATGTGATAGTTGAGCACCACTTGTTTCTTTAGCTCTATGAATCCTATTGAGGCTGAGACTTGGTTCCAACATGCAGATAGGATTTTGGAGTTGCTTGCATGTACAAATGGGGAGAAAGTTTCCTGCACTCAAGCTTTATTTAAGGGCACTACTGGTCAATGGTTGGATTCTGTAAAACACTGATATCCCATTCCCATGATTATTACTTGGAAAGATCTCAAGAGGGACTTTAATAGTCATTCTTTTCCTCAAACTTTTAAAGATGCTAAATTAATGAAGTTGACCAGATTAGCATAGGAATAGAAAACAGTAGCCTAGTTTGAGGAATTGTTCACTGAGTCACCCGGTTTTGCTCCTTCTATGATAGCAGATGGAGAATAATGCAGACAGTTTGTGCAAGGAATGCATAAAGTAATCAAAACTGTTTTGAAAGTTAAATAGTGGTCCAAGTATGGCAAGTTAGTTCTAGAATCCTTCCGAGTGGTAATAAGTCAAGCGGATTCAAATGCTATAGGTGGGAAGTGCACAAAAGAATTGGACAATCTTCCTATTAGAGTATACTAGATAGAGAGTATTCAAGAAGGGAGATAATTATGTTCATCCTTCTTCTAGATATAATGATTATGGAAATGGACAGAGAGGGCTAGGAAACCTATGGGTTCAAACGAATCAAATTAAAGGTTTAACAAGGAGATCAGGCAATGAAATTAATAGGAAGACTCCTAGGAAAAGATGCATAGATATCTTCAATGCAACACTTGAGGGAAATATCATATGGGTGGGTGCCTGAAGGGTCCCAGAGCTTGTTATCATTGTGGGCAAATAGGTCATTTAAAGAATGATTATCCAATGTTGTCTCAGGGTGGTAGTACGATTCAAATACCGGAGGTACAGAAGGGTAAAACCAAGAATGATCAAACAAGATTTCAGGCTAGTAGAGTTTCGATGTTGGTAATATCATTGTGGGTCCTTCCACTAACAAAAGACAAGGACAGCAACCTGGTTGCCCATGAAATCAGGCTAGAGTCTTTACCATGACCTAAGAGGAGGCTCCAAAAGTGGTGACAGGCACGGTTCTATTTTCGGTCATGAAGCACATATTTCGGTTGATTCTGATTCTACTCATTCATTTGTGTCCCATGCATTTTCTTCTACTGCTGACAGAGATTTAGGATCACTAGATTTTCATCATATTGTAGTCCATTAAGATATTCCTTAATAGCTAATTGTGTGTACAAAGGTAGTATGGATAGATGAGGCTGGCTTACTAGCAGACTTGATTCCTTCATGTATCCTGGACTTTGATGCCATTCTACCAATGGATTGCTTGGAACTTCATATGCCACAGTGAATTGTCTCACAAAGAAAGTGCCTTTTGAATAGCCTAGAGGACAATTTTTTTTTTTCTATGGAGAACTTCGTATTTTTCCCTCTATGTCATTTTTGCAATGATTGCAAAGAGATTTCTTATAAAGGTTGTCAAGCATATTTCAAGTGATTGATACAAGGGTAAGTGCAATTAAACTTGAAGGCATTCCTATCATGTGTGAATTTCAAGATGAGTTTTGAGATAAGCTTCGTGGGTTGAGTTGAAAATTTGAAGACTCAACTACAAGATTTGATAGACTAATGACTTATCATATCTAGTGTTTCTCCTTGGGGAGCTCCCGTATTATTTATCTAGAAGGATGACACTATCCCATTATGCATTAATTATCAACAATTGAACAAGGTCACTATTCGTAACAAGTATCCTTGCCATGTATTGCCAATTTGTTTTATCAGTCACAGCGCACTAAAATATTTCCCAAGATTGATCTATGTGCTAGTCATAATCAACTTAAGATCAAAGAAGTGAATATTCCAAAGACTGCATTTAGAACAAGGTGCAATGATTCCAAATTTTGGGTAATGCATTTTATGTTGACTAAAAAATCAGGTGAATTTATGAATTTGATAGATTGGGTGTTTAAACCCTATTTGGACAGGTTTGTGGCAGTTTTTATTGATAATATATTGGTGTACACATGTAATGAAGATCATAAAGGGCATTTGAGAACCATGTTAAATTTTCTACAAATAATTATATGACAAGCTTAGTAAATGTGAGTTTCAGCTTAACAAAATTGTATTTTTCGGCCATGTAATCTCTGCAAATGGTATTCTTGTAGATCTTCAGAATATAGAGGCGGTGTTGAAGTGGGATTCTCAAACCAATGTTACTGAAGTGAGAAGTTTTTTTGGCTTATCTAAACACTACCATCATTTTGTGCAAAATTTCTCAATTATTGCTACTTCATTACCTAAGCTACTTGAAATGGATCTGAAGTTCCAATGGAATGAAGAATGTGAAAAACATTTCCAAGAACTTAAAAATCCGCTTGACTTTGGCTTCATTTCTTACTTTTCCTTCAGGTAATGGTAGATATGTGATAATTAGTTATGCATCTAGGCAAAGTTTGGGTTGTGTTATAATGCAAAATGGAGAAGTGATAGCATATGCTTCATGACAGCTTAAGAAACATGAGTTGAACTATCCTACGCATGATTTAGAACTTGTGGCTTTGCTCTCAACATATGAAGATATTATTTGAATGGTGAACCTTGCTAAATTTGAGACATTATTTGTATGTTGTTATCTAATGTATCTCCTCACACAAAAAGAGCTCAATTTAAGATAACAAAAATGGAAAGAATTGTTTAAAGATATGTACTATAGATTATCATCAAGGCAAAACTAATGTGGTAACAGATACTCTTCGTAGGAAATCTTCTAGTAGTTTGGCTAATATTCAAGTAGTTTCTCTTCCCCAATTGCTTAAGCTGAGATCTTTGAAAGTTAGCATTACTATGGATGACTCATGATTGTTATTGGCTACCTTGAAAGTCAAACTTCTATTATATGAATATGTACATGATTCACAAAATCAGGATATTCAGTTGATGAAAAAATTTCAGGTGAAGATTAAAATGGCATTCGCACTGACTTTTCAGCAAAAGATGATGGAATTTTGATAATAGAAAATCAACTATGTGTTCCTAATGTAGAAGCATCAAAAAAGAGATTATGAAAGAAGCTCATGGTTCATCTTATTCAATGCATCTAGACAGCACCAAAATGTATCAAACTTTAAAAAGATTATTTTTTTGTGGCAAGGTATGAAGAAAGAGATTGTCAAGTATGATCTAATTGTTTAGAATGCCTACAAATCAAAGTACAGCATCAATGTCAAATAGGACTTTTATAGCCATTACCAATCCTCAAGTAAAAGTAAGAGCACATTACCATAAATTTTGTAACATATCTGCCTCACACTATATAAGATACATGATGCTATATGGGTAATTGTGGATACTAAACACCTTTCTTGACAACTTCCAAGGATAAGCTAGCACAAATATATGATAATGAAATTATAAGGCTTCATCGTACACTCTTGTCTACTGTGCCAAATAAAGATCTGCAATTTACTTCTCTTTCTAACGTAATCTTCAAACTGCCATGGGTACAATGTTAAAATTCATTACTTTATTTTATCATCAAATTGATGGGCAATCTAAACAAACATAAGAGATTTTAGAAGATATGCTTCGAGCTTGTGCAAATGAATTTAGCTATAATTGGGATGTTTACCTACCTTTGATAAAATTTGCAGATAACAACACTTTGCAAGCTGGCATTGGTGTGACTCCTTATGAAGCACTATACAGTAGAAAATGTAGAATTCCTATATCTTTGGATGAAGAAGCTGAAATTGCTCAGGTAGATAAAGATTGAGTCATCAAAGAAAAATTAAAATGGCTCAAGATAGATAGAAAATTTATGCTGATATGAGACATCGAGATCTTAAATTTGACATAGGTGATCAAGTCTATTAGAAGGTTTCACCTTGGAAAGGACTTTTGGGCTTTGGGACAAGTGGAAAGCCAGGTCCACATTACATTGGACCATATGCGTACATAGAGTAGTGGACCAGTTCTTATCATGTCACATTAACTCCAGAGCTATCTAAGATTCATGAAGTATTCCACACATCTATACTAGCAAATGTTTGCAAAAAGAAATTCATGATTCTCACGTACTTGAATCACAACCAGTAAACTTAAAGGAAGATTTGACATACAAGGAAGAACATTTGCAGATTGTGTATCCTAAGGATAGAGTGCTATGTAACGAGATGGTTCCATTAGTTAAAGTCTTATGGCATACTATCAAAGAGCTGAAGCAACTTGAGAGCAAGAAGATGAAATGCTAGCTACTATCCCCATCTATTTTCCTTTTTAGGTAATAAAAATCCAAGGAAGAAACTTCTATTTAGTCTGGAGAATTGTGGGATCCAGAAAAAAAGAGCAGAAAAAAGGATAAACAAGATAATTAAGCAAGCAAAAAAACGAGTAAAAGCAAAAGAAAATATCGGAACACCTATCAAAAGAATGAGAAAAACAAAAGCAGATGCTTGCTTCTATTTATGCACACATTAAATGAATAAACAGCAAACTACTAGTCCAGATCACAAAGGGAAAAAACATGAGAAAGAGGAAGAGCAAGAAAAAGAAAACCAGGAGGAAGGAAAGAAGGGGAAAGAGAGAAATTATTGAGAAGAATGGATGAAAATATCAATGTTGGTATCAGTCACAGTCATATTGGCATCCGATATACCACACGGAAAAACTTTTCTAAAAATTGTGAAGTGTGATATCGGCAAATATATCAACTATATTGACAAATATATAAATATATCATAACATTATCGCAATATTGGAAAATACAGGTATCAGAGGGCCCCAATACTAATACTATCGGCCGATATATATATTATATTGTCTGATATTTGTATCAATGGTGAGAAGCTTCTAACCTTAATATTTCAAGGTAATTTCTTCAATTTCATGATGAATAAATAGTATGCATATTTGAATTTCTTGGAAGAAAGTTTGATTACAAGTGGTTAGCCTTAATTTTATTTTATTTTATTTTATTTTATTTTTGTGATTATGTGGGAATCTTAAGTGGTATTGTATTTCGCAATCAGGGGAATTGAAGTTGTTATTAGGAAATCAAGATATGATCAAATTATTTAGTGATATACTTTAAGTGAAATATGTTAAGCATTCTAAATGGAATATAACTGGATTAAAATGCTATGCAAGTTGAATTGGAGAAGGGGAATGCTAAAGTAGAGATATGATTCTTAAAGTTTTAACTCTGAAAACAAATATATATATATATATCATGTATCTAAGAATTATTGGGTTCTTATTTAAATTAGTAACTAAAATATATCATTATATATTTGCATATAGGGGAAGAATTGGTGCAAGATTCTACCTTGGAAAATTCTGAAGCCACCTAAATATTGCATTGGACTGTTCGTTTGAGTGGATAATAAAATTTACACGAATAATATCGATTTAATTGACCATGTTTGCAAATGGGTTTTAAAAATAAGAACATGAATAATATGCTATTATTTTTACGAACATTTCTATGTGATGTCTAATCATTAGTGCTTTTAAATATGATTCTATCATGAGCAAGTATATATTAAGTTTGTGGACATGAGCCTTGCATATGTCATTCGTACATTCATATTATGAGATTTTTGGGACGACATCTGATATAAATGATGCCATTGCGGCGTATACTAGATGTCTTAGCTCTTTACGAACTGCTGTACACATGCGTATAACCACAATACATGACATGAGCACATGAATCAAGATATCCTTAAAGTTACGATATTTTCATACTTGACTCAATATTTATACTAAAAGATGTGCTACAAAATTATTTCATGAACTATGCATAGATTCATTAACATTCATGATTATTTTAACTTTTGATATATGTTGATTGATTATAAAAAATATATATATGTAAGTTTATTATCTATTCATAAAGTTTGTCTCATAATATTTCATTTATTTTTTATCACAAGGATTTTGAGGTCAAAGACACTTCTTAATGGTTATATGTATCAAGGTCAAGCATTTTTGGAAGGCTTCAATTTCTTCTTTAGTTATTTTAGAGTTTAGCTCTGTATGTTTACATATTCATTTTTGGATGAGCTTTAGCTCCTATGTATATATAAGATAGGGTGACAGATCCTTCAATATTTATGTTAATTTTTATTGTGTCGATATGATTTTATGTTTCAAATTATCACAAGAGGAATGCTAGCTAGGATGAATCCTGAGTTCATCCTGGTTATTTTGCCGGTCATGGCCTATTCAAATATGGGTGATGACATTATGATTCCTAAACAAATGCTTCAACAATATAAGCTTCTCAAAATAGACAAGAAGTCTGTGATGCATTCAAACATTAATGAATTAGACTATGAAAAAGAGGCATTAATCCCTCCAGTTGTTTTGGTTTTCAGGCTTCATTCTTAATTTGGAGGAAAATGTTCACTTATTAACCTTTCTATAAGAGAAAGATAATCTTAAGATCTACTCCCAGTTCAAGAATTAGGGTGTTGCTCTCATAATACAAGGTGTGCCACAGTCTATCCAGCTTGTGCAATCCCCCTCCCCTTTTCCCCTGCAATGCTTGATGGAAGCAGTTGAGAATTCCCCTGTGTTGGCCGGAAATGGGGCGGCCTACCGTCACAAACACAAAAGAGATCGAAGAGAAGGAATGGAAGAATAATAACAACCGATATTTACGTGGAAAACCCTTATGAATCAAGGGAAAAACCACGGGATGTTAAATCCGAAAAATTTCACTATGTATGAGATGGAGATTACAAAAACAGTAAGGCGGAAATGCACACACACACAGTTGGGCCTTCTTCCTCTCCTCTGTTTTCTTCTTTCTCACACACACACTCACACTCTACTGCATTTAACCGGCCTGCTTACACACATATATATCATAAT
>JAOVVI020015121.1:0-11288 GCA_028571085.2 Nepenthes alata | reverse complement strand
TCTTCAAAATGCCCTTGAGGATCAGTAGTCGATTTGACGTACAGCAACTGGGGGCTCCCGCCTCCACAGCACAAGCATCAGCTTCCAAAAAGAAGAGCCGAAAGCAGAAGCCACCAGCTGAGAAGACCCCGCAGCCCAACGATGCTGGGTTCAGGAGGCCTCAAGTAGCAAGGCCCGAACGACTGAAGGGTTATCCGAGCCATGGGACACGAGAGGAAAGCCCTGAGCGGCGGAACCCTCAGTACTCCCGTAGCAAGCGGAGGCCCTCGGCCCAAGGAGAAGCCTCTTGCAGCGCATGGCCACCAAGAGCCGGAAGCCACACGGCCACGCACTCCTCTCCAAACCACTCGAAGCTAAGGACCTTCCTTAATGCCAAATGGGTTACGTCCACCTCCCACATGGAAGAGAATGTGGAAAAGATATGGTAGCATGTCTTCAGGGACAATGTCGAAGGGAAGGCCACAAACCTGAAGAGGTCGCCTTTCATAGTGGAGATCCACACACAGCCACTCCCCACAAGTTCAAAATACCAGCCCTCAAGCCGTATGATGGGAGTACCGATCTGATGAACCATCTGGATCACTTTCGCACACTGCTAAGCTTCCAAGGCCTAGGCAAGGCCGCCAGGTACCAATACTTCCCTTTGATGCTCAAAGGGGATGCTTACCTTTGGTTCTACAGTCTTGAGCCGAACTCTATTCGGACGTTCGCAAAGCTTGCCAATTGCTTCCTGTCTTAGTTCGCCTCCAACCGAATAGAGGTGAAGCAACCATGGCACTTGGTCCGGCTTTGACAGCGACGAGACGAGAGCCTGAAGCGCTTTCTAGCTTGCTTCATCGTCGAGGCGCGAAGGATATCTGGGCTCATCGATCAAGTGAAACTCAGCGCTTTTATTACCACCCTGGAGCCCAGAGACTTATTCAAACACTTGGCCCACCAAAACCCTCAGACTTTTCGAGAGGTTGACGCAATCGCCCAGGCTTACATTGCGACCGAGGAGGCCAATGAAGCAAAATACTCGGAGTGCGCGGACCGGCCGCCGGAGAGGCCAACAAACAAGAAGAGGAATAGGGAAAACTACATGGGCGGAGAGGCCATGTCTAGTCACGACATGGGCCAATCCATTTACAACGAAGGACGATTCGACAGCCAGCACATTAGCTAGCAAAACCCAACGCAAAGCAAGGCCTAGAAACTATCCAACCAGCCCGTCAGCTGCGTGCAAGCTCAGGGAGGACCAACGACCCAACCTCAAGGGGTAGCCTCTGCAGCTCAACCAATCACAGTAAAATCCACCCTCCACCTTAGCGATAGAAATTTGACAGCGTAGAGGACTCGGAGCTGCAGGTCTCAGCCAATGGTGATGGTGGTCAATTATTAGGACTCGCCGTGCCCGCCGACCAACGGCAATCTAGCCAACCCACGCAAGAAAAGAGTTGACCCCCGCTAGCCACCACCAGCCACGGTCACGTCACCACCACAAAACAACATCTAACACGGTGGCTCCCGTCAGCGCCCCAATGGCCGAAAAATCCTAATAAAACACTTGTCGTCCACCTTGGCGCCAAAGCCTTCTTTGCGAAGCACTATAAATTTCTTCACCCTTCACGGGATAAGAGATCGAGCAAATTCCAATGCAAAAGCTACCCTCAAGCGAGACTCAAAAGCCAAGAAAGAACCAAATTCTCTTTCCCTATACAGCTCTTTCTCCTCTTCACAAAGTCACACCCTGTCGAGTTTAACTTAGTAAGCCATTCACCGAGTGCGTAACATCGAAGCCCATACCTCTGCCTCTCTAAGCTGCTCCCCATCGAGCGCTTTATAGGAGCTCAGGCCTCCTCTCTCAATCCCCGCAAGCGTGCATTACTACATTCTTTCTCATCCTCTTTACATCTTTTTATTCTATTCAAAAGGTTTCTTATTTGAGCGTCGAAGGATAAACTGGAAAGCGAGTTCCGTCAATCCTATGACTTCTTGTTTGTAGTTTGTGGTGCGGAGGTTCCACGTTAGCAGCGACGAAGACCGGATCAACTACAGTTCGACCAGCGGCAGAAGATTAAGTGGCTCCCTAATCCATACTACAATTCGGGCACCATGGACGCATCAATAACTAAATGAAATCTTCAACTCTCCCCTGTCCAAATCCTACAAGTATCAAATACCCTCCAATTTAATAGAATTAGAAAACATGGCAAAACATATAAATCTCAGCAAGTATATATGTAGATAACAATAAATATATGTCCATAAATAAATAGAGGAACGAACAACAGTAAAATCTATGCAAAATCTTATATTTATATCAAATATTTAAATATATCAAACGTCCAAATATGTAATCCAAATCATGATTTCATAAGCCAAAATTCATAATATATATGCGAATACCGAATAATTCAAACTGTATAAAATCGTCCAAAGTCCAAATCGTATGCTTTCCAAATGCTTAAATGTTCAAAGTTTAATGATTTCGAATATAATACCAAAACCAACAAATCTCAAAGCCAAACATTTTAAAAATCTTAAATACGACACAGTTCAAAATCTCAAAATTTAAATCATACTAAAATATGAGAATCAACAATCAAAAGGCCAATTTTGAAAAAAGGTTACACATATTTCCAATAACCTTATACCAAAACACTACTATTTAGACCCGTAAACAAGCCATCTACAAATTACTCCCCATAGATAAGGCAAAACACAACTTTTTTTTACCACTCATGGATAATAAGTGCAATATTTAAACGTACCTAGCATATTAGGATATCTAAATATAATGATTTCATTTAATTTCTTACAATGATTATTAACAAATACCAAGCAGTAGACTTTATAATAAATATCCAAAATTTTTCCTGTATATAAAAAAAAAAGTACAAAATCAAAACTTTTTACCCTTAGAAAAGTACAAATATCAAAATAGAGTTTAATCTAAAATATTTATATGGAATATCAACATATAAGGCCAAATGCATAAGTTTCATGACTTTTCATCACAAATATTTTCATATACAAATATAATACTTCAGAGTATTCACTTATTCCGTAAAAAACAAACAAATTATTTAAACCTTCAACAAAACTTCAAAACTTATGATCAACTACATGCATGCACGAAAATTAAAACAATGAGTAAAGGGAGATATGCATGTACAATAAAAATAAAACATGTAAACAAAAATCAAAGAATTCTAAAATAGATAAAAGAATGGACTTGTAAATATATGCCCTAAACCTATGACCTAACATATCTAATTCCAAAAGATTTCAAAATCTCCTTCCTGCTCTTTCTCTCTCTTCTTCTTCTCCATTTCTCATTTTCTCTCTTCTCTCTCTTTTCCCATGAAACTGACAGAAACAATGCACAAGCAACCCTAAATACCTAAATCGGCGCATAAACACCATATAGGCACACATTAGGTGCCACTTCAAAACCACAGGTGCGCATGAGTACTGCATCAAACATGGCCCAAGCACCAACATTCTATTTAATCCGCATGAGTGCTATCATAAACACATCTCAGATACCGCTTATTCTATCCAAAACACGCATAACCATCCTATAAACACGCATCAAACGCACCTCTTCTGCCTTAAACACGCATGAGCATGGAGCAAGTGCCCTTCAAATGTTAAGTTTGATTCCAAATAATCCATTTTTTTAATTTTTTATTATATAATTATTTTTAAAATTAGCCCAATATTATATTAATAACATCATAAATTATATATAAAAACTGGACATTACAAATACTCTCAATGTTAAAGAAAAAAATCATCACAATGAGTCATTAAATTTGACCCTCTTTGTGAGGAGGTAGCCCTATTCTCAAAGTTACAGAGCTATTTTGCAAAGTTTCTTAAAAAAAGTTGTCTCGAGTCGCTAGGCATTTTATACTAACACACCAATGTTGCATGGAGATTATAGTTCTTATTTGATCTCCTAAAGCAAAGGAGGGCAATTAGTAGACTGCTTGATAGACTAACTAGCAAGGCTAGATGATTTTCTCATTGGAAATTATATTTCTAATTTGATATTCTCTGTGGATTCGCCTTCTCTACTTCAAATGAAAGGGCAACAAACATCCTTTTGTGACTCATTAAGCAGGATATTTTGTTAGTGTAAAAAGAGAATCGCCTCATTCAAAAAATGGCTTCTTGTGCCTATTATCTCAGTGAAGCCAACAGATTAGCAATATAGATATATATATCAACTAATATACACAATATTTGTCCAATATATCAACCAATACAATTTTGCTAGTTTACGATTCTTAAAAAATTTTTTCTTCCGATATATCTGATATCAATATATATTATCCAATATATCAAATACCGATATGGATGTGACCGATACCAACACCGATATTTTCAATCATAGTTTGCAATGATCCAATCAATTGACTAAAAACACAAAAACAAAAGACCTCAGCATCAAACTTTAGGTGGCATCTATGATATTAGTCAAGATAAAAGGTAAAATTAAGATTTCTCATAGATATGCTTAATTCTTACTCGGGTTTTATTCCTCATTTCGGATTTCTTCATTTTGAGAACAACAAAAGGGTCAGCCTTGCCGATCAAATCCGCCGCTGGCAAATCTTGGGCAGAAATTACAGTAACAGAAAGCACTCCTCGTACAATAACGTCCTTTCTCTTTGGTGTCGGGATTATTCCATCAGAAGCTTCCATTCCATCAGCTCCAGTTTTAAAAACCTTCTCCAAAGAAGTCATTGAAAGGTTTGATGAAAAAGGGTTTGTAAACCCATTCGTCTCCTCACCAAAAGGACAATACAGAAGCTCCAAGTGTACCTACAGGACAATTTGTAAAGGGAAAAGGAAAATAAGATCAAGTCATTAGCAAGGAGAAGGGCTTAGCTATAAAGCTACCTTTTAGTCACCTCTCTATCAGCTTATCTTATATGATGTTCCATCTATCTATCTACACTGGTGAGCCTCCACACAAATAGAAGGATGGATACCACAACACTTAAGGGTGTCTCCAAAACATTTCTCGAAAAAAAAAGGGGATAAAACAGCAGCATACACCTAAGAACATGAAATATTTCCAAGTGATTGACAGTGATTATATCTCCTGCTACAAAGGAAAAGCCGAAAAATGGAAAAAGCATAAAAGAGACTCAAGATACAGAAAGTAAGCGGGAAACTTTTTTAAAAAAATCATGTGTGAACTAACGGTTGTATTTGAATTATGGAAACAGTATTTTATATAATGTAAGGTAAGATCATATATAATAAATCCAACGTTGTCCGATCCTTACCAAGGCCTGATGCATAGCGGAGCTTCGTACACTGACCGTACTTTATTTTTAAATGGATCATATTTACTTGCTTCCAACTAAAATTGAACAATGGGGGATATAGTTTGACTTTCAAAAGAAATACCCCTATGAGAATTGCAACTTTACATGGAATTATATCATCAACAGAAGTCTTGCAATAAGTTACACAGCAGAACCAGCTAATCCAGTAAAGTAAAAAAAAATAAGTTCTGATAGCATGAGCTTCTTAGAAGTTCCATATACAAAACACAGGAATTTTCTTAATGCAGGTGATGAGTGTCATCATGCCTGTGCACCTACAAGTTCCAAAGCTGATCAAAGCCACGTCATCACAACTATGGATAAAAATATCTGTATTGGTATGATTCGCGGCCGTATCAGTAATGAACAATAATTATTATATTGGATATATTAGGAAATTTTTTTTCTGATGGGACTATATCAACTAATATATTATAATATATCATCAATATAATAACATATTACGATATTGTCATAGTATCGAAAAATATTGGTATTCAATGGCCAGATATTAATACATATTAGCTGATATTATAAATATTGGTCGATATTTATATTAGTGGTCACAACTATAATGCAACTACTTCTAATAAATATCAGATTCAACTTGGTAAATGCTGAAACAAAAGCTAAACAAGAATGAAGAGCATGCCTTCAATGGTAAAATTTCTTAGAATTGGCAAGAAGGAAAATTCATTGTTAAAATTGTTTGAACTTTATACGTCACAGGAAGCAATTTAACCAAATAAAAAGGTGACTAACAGTAATCATCTAGTTATGCCAATGGTGGAGATAAGTATGGGAATCCTGCATAGACATCGTAACACTAATGTAAAAATCGGCCAGGATGTACCAGTATTGAAAAATATTTTTCAATACCGCGACAATATCACAATACCTTATTATATCGGTAATCTATCATGATATGTTAGCCGATATGGCCCCGCTAGCTTATGATTTTCAGAATTCTTTTCCGATATGTCCCATATTTGTAATATTGATATAACTATGACAAATACCAATACGAACACTTTCCATCATGCATAGTAAGTTAAAGAAAACGGCGAGAAAAATGTAATAAAGAAGATTGTTAAATGAAGTTACATCAACTAAAATGAGAGATATCTCCTAGTCAACTTCATAAGGAATTTTTACAAAACCAACCTGAAAAAAAACTCCTTACCTGTCCCCTGTTTTTGTTATCTCTCTGGACCTCTAAATCTTTCACTAGTTTCAACCATACATCCTTGATTTTACCCGGCTCAAGATCATTCAACTGGAATTGAGCACAACCTATGAGTTCAGCCGCCTGAAGCCCCTCATCGTCGAAAATTTTGACCATCAAGTACTGGGTAGATTTATCTTCAACTATGAATTCAAAATGTTCATTCCAGATTGGATTCAAGTTGTTGTTCTGCAACAGTAGAACAGCAGGAGAAAGAGCATAAAAGTTAGATATAACCTTTTAGGCCCCGTTTGGTGGACATCAAATTTGGAATTGAAATTACAATTTCAGACCTAATTCAAATTACTTTGTTTGATATCAGGTGGAATTTGAATTTTAATTCCATACGTCAATTCCTTCGAATTAAAAAATTGTATAAGGTAATTATTTGTAATTTTTATGGCAAAATAAAGAATTGTAATTTCAATACTGAAAATTATTTATCAATTACATATGATAAAATCAAACAAGGCCAGACCTATTAGATATAATATTTTTGGATTGGGTAGAGATGGGCCAATCATGACATTTTTTAATTTATTTTTACAAAAATATATGTATAAAACCATTATTTAAAAACATAACAAAATCAATATTCTAATAAAAATTATTACCTAAAAATATCTTTAAAATAATATGTATATATAAAATATTCTATATCTAAAAATAATTTTTTTAAAAAAAAAAATTATATTGTGTTAAATTTCATACATTAAAAATTTTAGTATTTATATTGTGCCCAAGGTTGTCAATGGCATGCTTGAGGCACGCCTATGCCCAAGGCACACTGTTGTGCTCCAAGCACATGCCAGGCAAGACACGAACCACAAGAGGCACGCCTGGGCGTAAGGTGCGCACCTCGTGGGCGTAAGGCGCGCACCTCGTGGGCTTGGGCATAAGGCCCAAATTTTGTATAAATATATATATAATTAACCTAAATTTAAAAATGATTACCAATGGAGGAGTTTAAAAAGTAAAACAATATATATTGTTGGTAGTTTTGAAAATAGAATTGAATGTATTAAATATCCAGAATATGTTAGTGGGGAGATTAGAGAATATATGAATAGAAAAACAGGGAAGAAAGCTAGAAACGAATAATTACCTGATTTTAATGATATTGATGATTATAGTCAAGGCAAAGAAGATAAATTTAGTGAAACTAATTCCAGTATTAAAAGAGGTTTAAGTGGTGAAAATAGTAGCAAAACTATTCAATTTCTAATCCAATGAAGGAAGTCAAAACAAAAGAGTCACATAGATGCTTACTTTACATTCAATGTAGAAAACGTAGTCTGAAAAATAGATGAGAAAAAATTCAAGCAAACAACTATCAACAAAGTATGCAATAAAGAATTAAGAAAAAAAACTTATAGAAATATAGTTAGGTGGATATATAATATCGAGATACCATCTAATGCGATAAGCTGAGATAGTTTTGCTATGGCTATCAAATCCATAGGACAATATGGTTCTAGTTTGAAGCTGCCTAGTTATTATGAGGTGAGAATTCCTTACCTAGGAAGATAGTTGATCAAACTAAATATATGCTGAAAGCCCATAAAGAGGAATGGACAAAAAACGGATGTTCAATGCAATCGGATGGCTAGTGTGATTCAATAGTAGAAAGAGATAATAAACTTTTTGGTAAATTTTTCATGGGGTTATTGTTCATCAAATCTATTGATACTTCTCATATTGTGAAGAGTGGATAACTATTGTTTAAAATGCTTGATAACATTGTGGCAGAAATTAAAGAAGCAAATGTAGTTCAAATGGTGACAAATAATGCCTTAAATCACTAAAAACAAAGACACCACATTTGTATTGGACACCATTCACTTCCTATTGCATTGATTTAATATTGAAGAATATTAAAAAGATACCTAGAATTCAACCAACATCGAGAAAGGTAGTGTTCTCAAACGGTTTTATTTATAATTATATAGAAATAGTTAACATGATAAGACAGTTCATAAGATATAAAGAATTAATTAGGCCAGCTATTATAAGATTCACAACTGTCTTTATTATTCTTCGATCAATGTATCTGTAACAAAACAATTTAAGAAAAATGTTCACTTCAAAAGAGTGGACAAGTAGCAAATGAGAAAAAGAGAAAGCAAAATAGAAGGCAACCAACATTTTCTTGATCCTTCTTTTTGGTAAAATATTGTCCAAACTTAAAAATTGACTGGCTTTCTTATCAATATTCTTTTATTGATTGATGGTGAGAAGAAACCTACTATGGGCTACATATATAAAGCTATGTATAGGGCTAAAAAAGCTATTGCTAAGTTATTTGATAAGAGAGTGAAAAAATATGCAAAGGCCTTTGAAATAATTGATAAAATATGAGATTGTCAATTATATCACCATTTGCATGCAACTAGACATATTTTGAACCTAGCTTTTGTTTATTCAAACCACAACATTGAGCAAGATAAAAAGATCATGACGAGTTTATACAAAAGTAAACAAATGCTTGTTCTAAATGCGAAAATACAAGATATAATCACTGACGAGTTGATAATTTATAAGAGAGCTCAATGTCTCTTTGAGATGAATATAGCTATAAGGCAATGGAAGACAAAAGCCGTGGGTAAATAAGTTATTTTTATATAATTTGTTTAATTTAAATGTCTTTTTTCCTCAAAATTAAAGGCATCTATTAATTTTTCAATGAACAGCTAAGTAGTGGAGTTTATATGGATCTTCAAGCCCAAACTTGTAAAAATTTACCATAAGAGTTCTTAGTCACATATGTAATTCCACTAGTTGTGAGAGAAATTAGAGTGTATTCCAACAACTGAGTAATTACTATTTAGTTATTGAAATTGAACTCCAATCGAACCAACCATCTATAGAATAATTCATATATTTTTTATTGATTTACTTCTTGCAACTTCATAGCAAAATGAGAAATAGATTTGCACAATAATGTTTAAATGATTTAATATCTGTGAAATATAATGAGCATTGAGACGTCGAGTCAACAAACGCAACAGTATCGATCCCATTCTTTAAAATAACATTGATGAGAGTAATGAGTAGCTAATTAGAAGAATGGATGGAAACTCTGACGAAGATAATAAATTTACATTTCAAAATGTTATTTGACATGGGATTCTAATGGGGTTCTATTGCTACTACTGTTGAGGTAAATGATTCTATACATCGCACTAAATCAAGAATTATTACAAATGTCTCATCAAGAGGGAAAGTTTTATTATCTTTGACAGTATTTTCAAAAGTTCTCCATTGGAGCTTATTGATGAAGAAATATGAAAACTTAAAGGAAACATATAAAGAGAAAGAAGATATTGGATACTATAAGCCTAATAAAGCGGAAGAAAGTGAAATTCTACTTGACGATAATGATGAGTACTAGTTAAATACCATAAGCTATGACTGACTTGTGAACATTATAACAATTTTGTTAATTATTTATATTTTTATATACTTATAGTGAGATATGTTTATTAATAACTAAATATTTATATTACTAAGCTTAGTTAAACAGGGAGTCTATAATTGTTATCTCGTATCTGTTTTAGAGATTAACTACTTGTTTTTTCATTAATTTGAACAATTGGAATTATATCACCAAAAAAAAAAAATCTTATGTACTTGGTTTATATATGTGAGCTTCAATTTCACTAGGCTCATACCTACACATTGTGCCTCGTGCCTAGTCTCTAGGGGCCCTTTGTGCCTCGCACCTTTAACAACACTGATTATACTACTTATTACTTTATTTTAATGTATGGGTGAAAAAATTAATTGTATCTCTACTTTATTTTTCTCTCAAGATAGTAATTCCTGATACAATCCAGATAATATAATTTAAATTCTATCCAATTCTAATTTTAACATAATTGGACTTATAATTAGACTTATAATTTTAAATTTTAATTTGTAATCCAAATGGACCCTTAAAGAAAATCCCTGTCAACTCATTTTCCCTTTATTGCCTCAACCCCCTCCCCTAAAATATGGAATATAAGAGAAGAGAAATAAGAGGAGAGAGAGGGGGAAGCCATCGAAGCCGACGGGGCTGTCGTCGGCGTTTGCAGCAGCGGTCGAAGGATGGAGCCGCGGTGGTCGTCAACGGTCGGCGGTGGTGCGCCGGTGACCGGCGTCGGCTGTGGTGTGCGTAGCTGGGCGCAGTGCTGCGCAGGGAAAGAGAGGAGAGCCAAGTGAGTTGTAGTGCGTGGCAGTGAAGGAGGAAGCTCGGGTCACCGGGCGGGTTCTGCGGTAGTGGGGTAAGGCGAGCGATTCGGTATTTCAAAGCCTCCATTTGTCAGATCTGCGGGATATAAGATTGAGGCAAGTATCTGTAAACCCATTCTTTGATCTAATTTAATATCTGAAATATTTTAGACACTGTTTAAAATTTTTACGAACATGCATAAAATTTTATCTACCCGATTTATTTAATTTGGACATGCATGAGTCGTTTATTGGCTAAATTGGATGTTTTAAATATGGGTTTTTGATTTTAGGAATTTATTATAATTTTTGAAAGCCCGAAAAATTTATTGGACTCGATGTATATTTATATCAGTATGTGTAACGAAAATATACACGAAATTTGCATTGGTCGTGCATTTTCACATGCATGTGTCGGGTTATGGTCACTACATTTGGAATAGAATTATTGGATTCTGGCCAGCTCCCGACGGGAAGATTATTTTGTTATTTGGAAATCCCTTTCCGCCGGCAGGAAAGGCTTG
>JAOVVI020015119.1:0-11290 GCA_028571085.2 Nepenthes alata | reverse complement strand
CGTCCGAGCCCAATTTTCAGCATGGCAAGAGGTCCAGCCTCTGCAAGAATATCTATATGGCACAATTCAAAGGCTATAGCGATGATTAGAACAAGACCGTCTAAGGAGGCGAGTGACAACGGTCCAACCAACAGTGTGGCTAGATGGACAGATTTGGAAGGCCCTCGGGCATGTAGCTCGTAGAGCGGTCAGAGAGCACGCACGCAAAGCACTGCTAAAATTACCTGATGACTGCACTAGGAGATTACTCACAGCCACCTCATCACAGTAAGGTAATGTCTGATACGGTGACTCTCGTCAACATCTTAAACAACCAACGAATATTGGTAGGATACCTGTCAACCGCTTTGACGCCAAAGTTTCATTTACAAAATATTAAGAATTCCTTCACCATTCACAAAAGAAGAGAGAGGATTTCGGGTGAAAAGTAGATCCTAAAAGGATAGAGTAACCCATGAGAGTACAGGATAAAGAGCAACGATGCCCTATTGTGAGTAGCTATTAAGGGTGAGCGGCACCTCGAAGGAAGCGACCCTTAGTGGAAAAATGCCAACAGACAAGACTCAAATGTTCGCAAAGAACGAGTCCATCTTTTTCAATACAACTCTTCCACATATTTAGTAAACTGCCTCTCACTCGGACGGACTTAGGAGCTCAATCTTCCACCTAGTGAGCCACTCCACGCAAATACATCTTTAGTGAGTCATTCTTTACCGAGTGCGTCCATAGTGAGCCGCCTCTTAGTCGAGCGTACTTTCAAACCGCCTCTCAGTGAGGCACACCCAAGAACTCAGTCCTCCACCTATTAAGCCATTTTTTATAAGTGTATCTCTAATAAATCACTCACAGTCGAATGCGTCCGTAGTGAATCGCCTCTCAGTTAGGCACACTTTCAAGTCGTCCCTCAATCAAGCGTGCTAACAGAGGCCACTCCTCATCTTACATTCTTCATTTACATACAATTCTACTTTCTCTCATATCTTTCTTACATCTTTTTATTTATTAAAAAAGATTTTTAATTTGAGCATCGAAGGATAAATCGAGAGGTGAGCCCTACCAATCTTCTAATATCTCATTTGTAATTTGTGATATGCAGGTTTCAGGTTACCAGGGATGAAAATTAGACTCGTTCTAATTCAACTCTGAGTAGAAGATCAATTAACTCCCTAATCTGTACTATAATTTGATAGTCAGGGACACATTAATTATCATACTTATAATTTATTTGAATTTTAAAAAAAGACTACAAAATAAAAAGAATTAAAATAAATAAATTTAAGTAAAAAAATAAGATTTTATAAATTAAATAATTTTACTTAATTGATCTTTTATATAATTTATTTTCTTTTAGTTTTATAAGTATCCAAATCTTTGATAATAATTTTCTCTAATTTTAATATATATTTATTGATGCGTCGTGAAATCAAACTTTGAACAGGTTTGGGTTACGTTGATCGTTGAATTCGACTCCATCCTTCGAATCAGGATCCTACAAATCACTAAAATAAATGAGAGGTCAGGTGTCGGCGAGACATTGTCTCATTGAAAACACTCCAATGTATAAGTCAATAAAACAACCTTCCAATAATTGAGAAGATAAGGGAAAGAGAAGAATGAGGAGAAAAATAGAAAGTGTCTGTAGTGACGATTTGGCTATTGGTTAAAGAGGTTAATGTTGCTCGTGAGAAGCGTTGATTCCTATCACAGGGTTTCTCAGAATCGTAGCGACGGGAAAGAAAGAGAGCATGAGTGTCCTATAAGCGTGATAACTTGAGAGGACGTTGTGTGAGCTCTAAGGGATTCCTCAGGAAAAAAGGAACGTAAGCGTGAGAGCGATTGAGGTAGGTATGAGAGCGTTTGTTTGCTGAAGGAAGGCGTGCCCTAGAGTGTGGACTCCATGGCCTTCTTATAGTTGAGAGGATGGGCAACCTTCTTTAGGCAGGAGTACTTGATTCCAGTGCTCAACTAGACTAGCTTCCTTTCTTGGCGTTGGCATTAATGGTGGTAACAGCTCCTAGGGAGGATTGCATTCCTTTTGTGTTTTATAATTGCTAGGGTATATAACAGACAGGGGAGAGAATCCAACATTTTTCTCATGGGGTATGCGCTAAATTTGCTAGTGACCGTTGTCATGAAGGTTGTCTTTTGAGAGAGCGCAAAATTATGGAAGAAGGCCGTTGCTTGCCGCGGACAAGAATGCAGGTTAAACTGGGCCTGGTCCACATAAGGTTTGCTCATGAGCGAGCCTACTGTTATGTTACCGGTCAACAAAAATGTTGACCGTCATTTGCGCCAGTTGCCCGTCCTTATGCTTTTCTCCTTTTCCTTTCATTCGGTCAATGGTTTACGTTGACCGTCCAGGCTTATATGTGAGCCATTATGGATTTGGGCCACTCCTCCTCTTTGGGCTAGCCTACTATGGCCCCCCATGCTGGTGGTCTGAATTTTGATCTCTAGTATGTTCGTGGCGGCTTTCGTGTCTTGATGCTCGCCAGGACCTGCTATTCGGCGTGGTTGACCGTTTGAGGAAGAGTCTGGAGAATTGCTGAACAAAGCGTTGATCGGGTTAGTTGACCATCTGGCCTATAATCCAAAGATCTTTTGGGAGTGGAGTGGAGCTCCCTTATGAGCCGTTTTGCCAGACGAAAAGGTGGTCACGTGTCCGCACACTGTGAATTGAAGATCCTCATAATTAATACATCGGGGGATCTGATTCATCAGTGCCCGTTCAGGAGGTTCAACACGGTAGCATTGATGGTGCCCTTTTACGAGGCGGTTATGCCAACCGGCGTTCACATTGCCTTTGAGTTGTGTGTCTGTTTTCCTTTAGAATTTCCCACACTTTCCTTCCTCTCTTCTACTGCTAAAAAATTCTAAATGTTCTACAATTTTCTTGCCTCCACATCCGTGACTTCTGCTCTTAAAATTACCTCAATTCTTAGAGAGTTTAATGTTAAGGAATTGCACGTTGAGTACAATATTCCAAAGAAGATTATTTTTCAGGTTCCGATCAAGGAAGACAGAGCCTGCTTGCCATCGGAGGGATTCATTACGATCTATGAAGCCCACTTGAGGAGTGGCCTTCGCATCCCGGTCCCCAGTGAGTTGTTTGAGATCTTCACAGCCCTGCAGGTCCCTACTGCGCAGTATCATGCGAACGCCGTGAGATACCTGTGCACCTTATGCATATTTCTCCGTCATCGTGCGAAGTGGTTGACAGCAACAATGGGAGGGTGTTGTTCAAATTTGACTAGGGAGTGGAGTGGATCCCCTTGTCTCCACGTGGTGGTCTCCGGGTTAGTACTGCCATCTATGATTCGCTAAAGAACTAGAAGAATAAGTTCTTCTCTATCCGCATGGACGGGTCTTGGCCGGTGGCCAGGGAATGTGGCAAGGTGCCCGAAGTTTATACTGGGATTGCTTCTGAGGGGGAGACAGAGTCTATGAAGTGGTTATTTGAGTTGGTGGGGGACCACACTGTAGATTTTCAAAGAGACCACTTGGTCTCTCGTGATGAGGCCGAGAAGGCCAAGTGGGGGCCTCCATCATCAGAGCAGAAGACGATGAAGGTCTCCAAGAAGAGGAAGATCGGGGTTCTTACAATCGTGGAGCCAACTGGCGAAGGTTCTCCCATCAGCCAAACAACAATAGTGGCAGCAGTAAGGCCTTCTTCGTCTTCCTCCACTGATCCTGGGAGTGTGCTAATTGGCCAGCTTGCCAGAGTGGGGGATGGCTCTGGCATATGTGGCGAAGGTTCTACCGTTGAGATTTTAAGGGAGAGACTGCACCCCGCCGCTAGCTGCGTTGTCTTTGCCCTCCCGCAGTCAAAGCACTTAATGCGGTTGGAGCGTTCCTCGGAGCCTATTATTTAGCGTGTTGCTGATCTGCCAGAGAAGATACCTGTGGAGGAGACCAGGGAGGTACCTACTGAGTCTCCCATTGGGCCAGCCGTTGCACCATCTGACGAGCCTGCTCTTGAGGAGATTTAGGAGGATCCAGGAGCGTTAACTACAGGAGAGCCTCAATCGGCGGTTGAGGTTAGAGTAAAGATCGTGGAGGAGGCCGTCGCTAGGGAGTCTGCATAGGTCGTGGAAAGGCGGGAGGAGCCTGCTATTGGAGAGTCGGCGGGGACGGGCGACCTTATGGTAGAGCTACGGGAGGACTCTGCGATGGAGGCCACTGCTAGGTCCGCTCAAGAGGGTTCCATTTCTGTCCTTCCGCTGTATGAGGCATGATCTTGTTCCAGGCCAGTGCTTCTAGCACGTAGGATTTGGCAAATGAATTTTTGCAACCCGCCTTTCCTTTTTGTTTAACCACTGCTAACACTTATTGTTTTTGTAGAAAGAAAAAATCTCCGGCACTGTTGTTAAGACGATTGGCGAGTGAGACTTGACGATCACTAACAGGGATAGGCTGATTGCTTGGCTCGACGAGGAGCTAGAGACGATGAGGGTGGAGCACCAGGAAGACGCGGTCGCTCTAGGGTCCGTGCTGGCCAACTTGGAGGTAGAGAATTCCCGACTAAAAGAGGAGAAAACTAGCCTTAAAGATGTTGTGGTGTCGGGTATGGTTGAGGAGAATGATAAGCTGAAATAGGATAATGCTCACCTCAAGGATGAGATTGATCGGGCCACGAGGCGCGTTGACCAGCTTGCGGGGCAAATATCGACATTAGAGAACGAGTTAACCACCCGCATTCGCCCTCACGAAGTTGAGAACATGCTGTTGGTGCGGTTATGGGAGGGAATCAACATTAGTCGGCGTATTGCCTGGCTAATTGATCCCATCTTTCCAATCTAATTTCTTAATCCGGAGAACTGCCCTGCTCAGGATCGTGAGAGCCTCGTGGGGGTGCCCCGGGTTGGCAATGGATCATCAGTGCTTTTTTCTAGGCGCTCCACTTCTCCTTAGATTTTGTAACTAATGTATTTTTTGAGTAAATGTAATCAATAAAACGGCGGCTTTATTGATGTTATATGTCTTTTGACTTTTCTTGTTATCTTCATTTCTGAGTTTTTTGGCAAACTCTATTTGCATAGGTCGGCCATCTGCCTTTCTTAAGACGATGTTGGCATTTTTTGAAAGGCTTGAGCTTTTGAGTAGATATCAGGGTTAACCTGAATGTCATACCAAGTCTGATCTATTCTCACGTGAGAGCAAAGGTTTGGTGGCGCTGCCCTAGTGCGTACTTGGGCGGCCAACATTTGGGACGGACTGCCCTACTTCTGTCAACCATTGTTGACTGAACACGCTATCTCCATGTGTAGGAGGTCATCGCGCGTGCTATTTAAGCCCCCTAAGATTTTGACTGAGAACGGGTCACTTGGATGATCGAGGTTTAATTCGACCATTAGTGGGTTGCCTGGATGACCAGGGTTTAAGTATGGCCATCTATGGGCCGCTTGAATGACCGGGGTTTAAGGACGACCGCTCATGGGTCACTTGGATGACTAGGGTTTAAATACAACTGTTCATCGGCCTTTTGGTTGACTAGGGTTTGAATACGATTGCTCCTGAGTCGCGTGGATGACCAAGATTTAATAGCGAGCGGGTAAAAATTTACCCGATTTAGAGACAGTTTAGGTCATTTAATCCTGTAATTAAACATGTAGACACGCACATACATACATAACATAAAAGGAGGATAGGAATATGATACAATGCACATGAAAAAAAGATACTTATTTTATTAAAAAAGTATATTCTCTTATAAGGACACATATGAACGACATACCTGGACCCTTATTGGAAGTAGCGCTTAAGGTGGGTCGCGTTCCACGTCAGTGGAACCAATTTACCGTCCTAGATTCGGAACTTGTATGCTCCATTCCGCAAGATGACGGAGACTAAGAAAGGTCCTTTTCGGTTAGGGGAAAGCTTATTTTGGTTGGCGACCTTGCCGATGGCTTCGACGCTTCGCAATACCAAGTCCCAACGTTGAATTGCCGCGCTTTTACTTTATTGTTGTAGTAACGCATAATCCGTTGTTGGTAGGTTGCGGTTCGCATTCTGGCAGTGTCGCCGCTTCTCCCAGCAAGTCCAGGTGCTCCCTGATTTTTTGGGAGTTGCCTTGCGGGTCGAAGGACTCAACCCAAAGACTTAGAAGCCCTATCTCGCCTGAAATCACTGCTTCAATTCCGTAACAGAGATTGAAGGGTGTCTCGTGAGTTGGCTCTTTCGGAGTCATCCGGTAAAACCAAAGGACGGAGGGCAGCTCATCCGCCCAGGAGCCCCCGGCGTCCTCCAACTTGATCTTGAGACTGTGGAGTAGCGTGCAGTTCGTAACTTCTACCTGTTCATTTGCTTGCGGGTATGCCACCGAAGTGTGGACCAATCTGATGCCCAAATTGGTGTAATATTTGGTGAAATGATTCTCCGAGAATTGGGTTCCGTTGTCGATGATGATGACCTCGGGAATGCCAAATCTGTTGACTATATTCTGGTGGATAAATTCAAGAGTGTTGTGCTCTGTGATTTTTGCTAGTGGGACGGCTTGAACCCACTTGGTGAATCAATCGATACCTACAATAATAAATTTTCTTTACCCTATATTGTAAGGAAAAATGGGCCGAGAATGTCAAGCCCCACTGTGCAAAAAGCCGATGACCTTGGAGGGACTTCAGCTCAATGGGTGGCTGGCGGTAAAGATTGCCATAGAGCTGGCAGTTCTCATACCTTTTTACGAACTCGAGTGCATCTTTTTTTATTGTTGGCCAATAGTAACTCTGGTGCATAATCTTGAATGCCAAGTTCTTACCGTCAATATGCGATCCGCATTTTCCATGATGGACTTCTCCTAGGGCGTAGTTGGCCTCTTCAGGGGCGAGGCATCGGAGGTTTGGAGTCGAGTAACTACGGTGATATAGCCGTCCATCGACCATCGTGTTCCAGCCGGCCGTCTTCTTAACCCGCTTAGCTTCGTCTGCGTCTTCTGAAAGTGCTCTATCTGTTAGGTATCTTTTGTACGGTGTCATTCAATTTTCTACTTTGGAGATTTGCATTGCTACCTGCCCCTTCGTACTGAGAGTGCTGAGAATTTCCTGCATATCCCTCGAGTACTGCTCTAAATTTTTGGCTGCCGGTATCCTGGCGAGTTGGTCGACCTTCCAGTTGTTAATCCTGCGAACATGGACAAGGGTCACCTTGTCAAATTTTTCATCGATCTCCTTCGCCTTGGCCAAGTATTTAGCCAAGTGAGGGTTGCTAGCCTCGAAACTCCTGTTAACCGGATTGATAACCAACTCCGAGTCGTTATTGACGGTCAACCGCCTAGTTGAGCACTCTTTAGCCAGTCTCAATTCAGCCAATAAGGTTTCGTATTCTGTGACGTTGTTGGTCGCTGAGAAGTCATGTATGAGTAAGTACTTTACTTCAAACCCGTCTAGGATCTTTAGAACTACCTCGGCTCCGCTGCCTATGTCCATAGATGATCTGTCCACGTTGAGGACCGATTTTGGCCCCTCCTCGCTTTGTCCTGCATTTTCAGCGAGTTGCTCATCGAGAATTGGTGTCGTGGTATTGACAATGAAGTAGGCTAGAGCCTGCTCTTTGACGGAGGGTCTCGGTTGGAATTTGATATCAAACTCTTCCAATTTGAGAGCACACTTTATCAGCCGTCCAGAAACGTCACGTTTCTGGAGAGTGCTCTTAGTTGCTGATCGGTGAGAATAATTGCGCGATGAGCCTGTAAGTAAGGTCTCAGCTTTCGGGCAGAGAAGAGAAGCACCAAAGCTAACTTTTCTGGCGTGGGTAGCGCGCCTCTAGGCAGATCAACGTTTTACTTACGTAGTAGATTGGCCTTTGGGTATCGAAGTCGTGACGTATGAGGATGGAGCTGAGGGCTATCTCTGATATCGCTAGGTAGAGGTATAGCTCATCTCCATCCTTGGGTGATGTTAGTAACGGTGGGCTGGTTAGGTATCACTTCAATTCGTCGAAGGCTGTCTGGCACTCTATAGTCTACTGAAATTTGTTTACTTTCGTTCCCCTTAACGTCTTAAAAAAGGCTGGTACTTGTCTCCTGACTTTGCCAAGAAGCGAGACAAGGCAGCCAGTCATCTTGTTAGCCGCTAGACGTCATTGATGGTCCGCAGTGGAGACTTGTCCGTGAGAGCCTTAATCTTCTATGGGTTTGTCTCGATCCCTCGCTGGAAAATGATGAAACCCAGGAATATCCCAGAGGAGACTCCGATGACACACTTGGCGGGATTTAGCTTTATTTGGCATGCGATGAGTACTTCAAAAGATTCGGCATGATCGTGAATGTGGTTATTAGTGTATCTGCTCTTAACAAGCATATCATCGACGTATACCTCCATATTACGGTCGATCTATTTTTCAAACATCTTGTTCACCAGCCGTTGGTAAGCGGCGCTCGTGTTCTTTAGACCAAAATGTATGACCTTGTAATAATATTTGTCTTGATCCGTTATGAATGAGATGTGCTCCTCGTCTTTTGAGCTTGATTAAGGTAGCTATCCCTCACCAATTTGCCACAAAAATGGGATATGTGTTTGCTTAAAAGGAGAGATCTATTATATTCTCACATATACCCAAAGGTTGTATTATTATATTTTATAAAGGAGAGAGCATTGACATTTTTATGAGAGTTTTAATATTTTTACTGATTATACTTATATTGAGTATTGCTTTACATCTTGAATGTACTAGTTGTGTTGATATATTATGTTCTAGTTTTTTAATACTCATATAAGTTTGAAAAATAATAATTATTTTTCTAGTAGTGCCTATTTTACAGGTAAACATATATATCAAATACTACACGTCATTTCTATAGTGTTCATATTTCTAATGTCTATATATATTCCTCATATAATAAAAACTACTATGGCAGTAATTAGAACTTCTTTTTATTTATGTCATGTAGTGAGTCTGGTCATGAAATTATCAAATAAAAAGATTATTAGGCCTATAAAATTGTCTTATTTTTATAATAAAATTTGGTCTCAATCAAGTAGTATTTAAAACTTATTTATTTATTAATTAATATTTATTGTGACTTAAGATATACTCATCAAATATAAAAGGAATCACTCACATGCCCTAATAACAAAATTGGTGTCGCACTTGAGCCATTGAGTTGTACTTATGCACAAACTAATAGAATGAGTTGTGCATGTGTGCATATGCATCATTGAATTGCACACATGTGCAATAGCATTCAAATTGGCATCCTAGCCGGCATTCAAATGTCAATATATGGAATTCACATTTTTTGTCTTAATTTTTAGGCTCACTTAAAAATAGACTCATTTTCCTTAACCTAGCGGCTATCCAAGTGAAAAGAGGAAAAAAAGAGCTAGAGAAGTTATGAAAACAAGAGAAAACCTCAATCTGACTAAGTTATGATCCAAAAAGTAAGATTTTCTCGTTCTAAAATCATTACATAATCATCAGACACATATTTCAACTCGTGAGCTTTCAGAGTTCTGTCGGTGCTTGGATCTAAAAATTTTACAAGTGTTGATTTTTTCTCAAAGTAGTGAGAAAATTCAAGAGACCTGAAGGTATCTGATTCTATTATTTGGAAATAAATTTAATGAGTTCTTCAATAGGAGCCTCAGGTGTAAATCAGCTAATAGTTAGCACGTCTATATTATCTAGTCTGTAACGTGACTTTTTTTTTATAGTAGATTTACTTTGATTTGTTCGAGAATCTCATAATGTTTTATTTAATAACTTTTGGCTCTTGAGATTTTTATCACTATATTGTATATTAATTTATTTCTACACTTTATTAATTACTTACATTTGTGATATTAAATGAGTAGGATTGATATTTTGTATTTATGATATCAAGATGTGAATATTCTTTATATATATATATATATATTAAATATTTATATAATTTAATCTTCAATAATATAAAGAGTCAAAACTATAGTCATTAATAACTATCTAATTTTTTTAAAGACCCACCATACCAATCCATCAACATCAACCATATCCAGAAGGTTATACATCATGAGGATTAATAAACGAGTACAACTTGATTATAACTCCTCAGAATAAAATAGTCAAGAACATTTATAAGGTTACTTCAAAACCAACTTTTACTATTGTCTGATTTCTTTTTCTCTTCGATAGAGCGGGAAAATATGTGTTCATCCTGTCTTGTTTTCAATATTCTTCCATCAATTTGAGGGACTTATCACAATAATGTCTATGGTTATTAGAAAAAAATTACCTTCCAAATATGAATGGATAAGTGTGAATCACCTAACTGTATTTTATATTAATAAAATTAAACTTAAAACTCCAATAAAATCATGATTGTCTTCTATTAAGAATTATTTTCACAAGTAACAATTTCTAAGAAAATCTATTGTATTTGTTCTTTTTTGTTGTCTTCCAAAAGCAAATAATGAATAACATTAAAAAGACATGTCTATTTTGAATGGTTTCTTCTTTTTGCTTTGTTTTTAAATGGCACACCTATTTGCAATGATTTGAAGAGAAAACACTTCTGAAAAAAATGCAAATGTTCCCATCAATATATGGTTGAATGATTCAATTTATTAGACATTCATATTTGGTTGAACAATTACATATATTCAAATGTTTCTTTTATTTTAAAAATCTCCAACATTGACTCATATGTCTTCTCATCTTTTCTTCATTTTCTATTATTGGGGATCACTCCCGTGAAGAAGTTCTTATAAAGAAGAACTAAAACGGAACACGAGTGTGCTGGTTCCTTCAGGAAAGGAATGCCGGTCAACAATGTTGACCCGCTGGACGGTCAACAAGATGTTAACCGGATTGGCGGTCAACATTACCAGCCAACAAATGTTGACCAGTATGAAGGTTGAGTATACCAGTCTCACAGAGAGACTTCAGGCGGGCAAGGTTCAGACGGTCAACAAGGGTGTTGACCGGTCTTGTGGAGAATGCGGGCGACCAAACTGTTAGCCGCCCGCCAGGCAATCCAGAACAACGCCAGCTCAGCAGATTTATTTTGGAGATACGTGATCTTAGACGGTTATTCAGGAGCGGTTTTTGGACAGGGCATATTCTGTCATTGGCTGTACAGAATATTGCCCAGATCTTTTGGTGGGTGGTTATTAATATTAAAAGCAAGTATTGTAACTTGCTATAAAGAGAGAGACGTTAGTGTGAGACGGTTGATATATACACGGAGTGTTAGAGAGAGAAAAAAAGGTGAAGGTAGGAGAAACTGTAAGCAATTGTGTGTGTATTGCTGCTACTCTGTTCTTTAATTTTTTTTGCTCTCTACTGTGTAATAGGAAAAATTGTTCTCAAATCTCTC
>JAOVVI020015118.1:0-11290 GCA_028571085.2 Nepenthes alata | reverse complement strand
TGAGTGTTGCTTTTGTAATCAGCTCACTATATCGAGTGTACGGATGACATGCACCACTTCGGAACGTCGTCGGGGCGATTTGGCAGGCTCCTTGGCCTATGGCCCCTCTACTCCGTGGGATTTGATCCTTTGCCATGAATTGATTGGGTAGCGCACTGCTGCTGAGCTAGATAGCCTGTTGGCCAGTAGTTCGGGTCCCGTTGTCTGCTGATACTGCCTCAGGTGAATCAGACCAGTGCAGCACTTGACTAGATGATGTTTTCTGCGATGCAATGGGTGGTGGGCCGAGTACGTCGAGCTCCCATTGCAAGTATTGCCATAACGTTTGCAGTGTCGGCTGCCATGCAACGGGTTGTAGCGGGGTCGGCCTGCTGACTGGTGCGCCTTACTCGGGAGAATCATCAAGGCCGAGGACGGCCCATGAACAAGGGAATGGTTGCTCGAGCTAGCGTCTTGCATTTGTGACCTCTACTCTCTGAAAGGTTGGGTTCGCCTCATTGAGCATTTAGGGTTCAAGGTCAGTGCCTCCTGGCGACATTTGGAGCGGTGTGGATCATGCCACTTTGGGCCTTCACCCGCGCTTCATGGCTTGGCTTGCCTTCTAGCCACCGCTAGGTCGTGTCGCTGGTGACCGCTTAAGCTTCGAGGTTGTCGGGCCACCAGATCTTCTGCAGGTACCCGTCCGTTTTGTTGGTTTAGGAGTCGGAGGGCGGAGCCCCCAACGCAACGTATTCGGTTGGACACATGAGGTCCGGAAGTTGGAGGGGAAGCCCCCAACGTGGCATCTTCGGACTGGCCCTTCTGTGTTCGCGGGCTATGCTCTTCGCTTTAGCGAGGCAGCTCGCAAGTGTAGAACTGGGTAGTGGCTTGCCCTTTGATTCTGCCGGCTTAGTGGAGGTTGTCGATAGCCTTGGGAGTGACAAGGTGTTGCCGCTTTGGGCTTTGGCCTTGCTCCCTAGGACCGGATCGATCACTTCTTCGGGAGTGGGCCCCGTTGCTCTGATATTCCTGAATACCGAGGTCGTCGGGCTGATGAGATAGGTACTGGGGGTTGTCTAGGTCTTGAGGTCGTCGGGCTGATTGATCCTCTGAGGATGCTGACTTTCTCAGATCGCTTGAAAGCTGATCGGTGAAGTCCCCAATGTTACATCTTCTGACGGTTGCAGACGATCTGGGGACCATAGGTCTAGAGCACCCGGTTGGGCAGCGAGCGCTTGCACCTTCGAGATCTATTGTTTTTCCGCATGACTACCCGGCTGGGGGTCTTTGCCATGGGTGACTTTGCCTCCGGCTGATGTTATAGCTCGTACTCGGGATGTTGATCTTTTTCATCCATCCCAGAGTTAGAGGATTGAGTCCTCAGTATTGCGGTGGAAGGCTGCTGGCTTCCTGACGGGAGGAGGGCTGAGAGCCTTTGGACGGGAGGAGGGCTGAGAGCCTCCGGATAGGAAGGAGGGCTGAGAGCCTCTGGACAGGAAGAGGGCTGATGGCCTCCTGGCAGCGGAAGGCTGATTGCCTCCGGATGGCAGGAGGGCTGAGAGCTTCCTGGCGGCGGGAAGAAGGCTGATGGCCTCATTGCAGCGGAGGGTTGATGGCCTCCGGACGGGAGGAGGGCGGCCTCATGGTGGGAAAAGGGCTGGTGGCTCCCTGGCCGCCATCCCGCTCTCGTTGGAGATTGGCTAGCAGCGGCTACGCCCTTCTCCAAGCCATTTGTAGCCTCATGGAGTTTTTTGAGCTTTTTCGAGTTTGTCTTGCTTTTATAGTAGGATTTGCAGATGCACTATTCCTCCAAAAGTAATGTGGGACTCTTCATTTTGAAAAAAGTATGTTGGATTGCGGGCCTACTGTGGGGCCCTGCCCCTTGGGCCCATGATTATTGGGCCCATCAATATCGACAAATTTGTTTGTAACAAAATAAAATGTTTCCAAAAAATGCTTAATTATTTTAACCATCTTTTAATTGACAAATGGGACATTTTTATCATGAAAGATGATTGAAATGGAATGAAAAGGATATGTAGTCTCTAGCATTTGGTAAGTTGAGTTCTATCATATTGGTAGTCGACCTTTATCTTTTTATAGCAGAGTTTGTTCAGTTGTCATAAAATTTCAAATTGTTACTTCCGAAAAGAAAACGTTCTAATAAATAGAATAATATTATTTATTTTATTTACATAAGCAAAAATAAATAGCAAAACATTATGATGTAAAAATTAATAATATGACATGCACATTTTATATGAAATAATTCAACATTCAAAATTAAGAAAACTTATGATTTAAATATAGAAATAATAGAATTATTATTTGAAGTATTGTCAAAAGTAATGGAAAAAATTTTGTTAAATATTCTATATTCATTTATAATAGTATCAATTGTTTTAGAAATTATAGAGGTAGTGTGTGGGTGGTTAAAAACTTTAAAACCAATAATTCTTTTTTATAATTTATAATTTTTAAAAATCTAATGTGTGGTGGTATAAATATTAGGTAAATTATTACGTGATGATTATACATCATTAGTTAAAAAAATATTAAATTTTACTTGTATTAATACTAAAATTACTTCTTGTTTAAATTGTAAAAAACAAAGGTGGATAGCTTTACCTCTAACAGTATGTCGGAATATTTTTACATACTTGAGTTACAAGTACTTCTGCAGATTTTGTTCAAACTTACAGTCTTCCGCAATGAGAAAAGGGTCTCCAAGTGAATTATATATTCTATCAGTCATTTTTTATTCAACCTTTGATTCTACTGAAAAACTTCTAATCCTATACTACTTGAAAATAATAGTTTAGTTTAAGTTAAGGATAATTGTTGTTTTTTATGTTTCTCCATATGTCGCTTTAGGTGTCTAATATCTTTTGAACTTTTACAAGTATAATTTTTCTTTTAAATTTTTTCAAATGGTCCATTCCCGACCTTAATTAATTTAATTTCAAAGAGTGGTTATATACTACTACAAGGTTTTCTAGGGGCTGTCAAAACTAGGAGCTATAGTGGTATTTGCGGTAGTTTGTGGTTATGGCATTTCAACCAGTATGTGTATGTGGTGTAGACGGTATAGGAGTATGGAATAATTTTTCATATTCATTTACTATCGAAGTTAGAAAAATTATGTGATACAATTAATAATTAAATTATAAAATAATAATTTGATAAAATTAATAAAAATAATATAATTATATTAGTAAGTATCAAACTATTACTTGTTATACAATAGTGAGAGAATAGATTAGAGAATAGAGATGAGATATGTAGAAGAAGAGGGGGAGGTGGTATTTATAGTTTTTTCATTTAATTAATTTTTTTTAGAAGGGAGGGGAACGGTCATTAAATTGCCGAGTTAGAAAAAAGGTCGTATTAGGCACAGCACGACCCATGCTGTGGACAGACACGACATGCGGGCCGGCTATCTTCTAGTTTGGCACGGATTGAAATGTTGGGCCATGTTATACATAGTCCAAAACTATTTATTACGGGCTGTGTTGACCGCAGGCGGCCCAGTTAAGACCTTTATTCCAAACTACTGTAGCTCATTCATGGAAAAGATAATACTACTGTCAAGCATTTCTAAAATTTGAAATTCGTAATGAGATGAGCCCATTCATATTTGGCTGAAACTGAGAGGAGAGAGGGAGATTGGTGCTTAAAATCTAAGATTGGTTTTTTAGGGAAATTAGGTTATGGAATTGGCATTTTTTGGTTTACTGTGACATGGGCTGTAATGTTTATGGACGTATGTAATGTATATAGGTGTTAAATGGATTGTGCCTAGCATGCATGAGACAAATATGTCCCCGCCCAGCACAGCATGTGGCTGTTTGTGCTTGACGGGCATGCTTATGGGCTATGTTATGTCAGGCACGACCCTAATATAAAAAATAAGAGATATATAGAAAATAAAATTACACAAATATTATAAAAAAATTCATCACATTTTATTTATTTGGTGTGCATATGGTATAGCTTCTATGGGAGTATTGGGATAATTTTTTATATTTATTTATTATCAAAATTAAAAAACTTATATGCCATAGTTAATAATTAAGTCATGAAATGATAATATTAATGTATAAATTATAGATAAAAATTAGTAAAAATAATATAAATATATTATTAATTATCATATTATTACTTATTATACCGCAAGAGAGTAAAGAGAGAGTAGAGTATGTGTGGTGAGTGGTGTGGGGTGAGAGGGTATTTATAGTTTTTTTAAATTAAATTTTGTTAAAAGGGGGTAATAGTCCGATGACCGTTGATCATTGCCTCCCTCCTCCTCCTCTCCCTTCCCTGTTTCCCCCATGTGGCAATGGTCACATGACTGTAGCATACATATATATATAGATAATTTATTAGGCCATGGGCTGGCACGACATGCATACTGGCTAACCCGTGGCTTGGTATGGTCTGAAGCACTGTGTCATGCTATACACGGCCCAGTTAGCATGTCTAGTAATATATGGTAATCAAAGTAATTGACTTGGTTATAATTATACAGAAGAAAATTATGACTGTCAAACTTTTCCCAACAGGTGGGTTTGAGGCACTTACATTGGCTTGTGATCATGCTGTTGTCTCAAAAAGCTGAATTTGTCAGCGATGATTGCTGTTGGTTGTTGATTGATGAATAATCCTTTTTACATTGAAAAATGGCTTTCATGAAAAAAAATGCAATGTGTTCAATTAGAATATGAAAACATGACTAAATTGAACTCCACATTATCTGTTTGTGTATGGGATGCTTGGGGAGATTACTAAATGCTTCATATGATCCAGGTATTCACATGCTAGTTTTTTATGGTTATGGGATTGAAATTATTCATTAGATTCTAAGAGTACACTGGTATTAACAAAAATCTCTCCTCCAATTCTTAGGGAGTGTAAGGGAGAGTGGGAGGTAGAGTTATTTTAAAAATTCATCACAAACAACTAGAATAATGAAAAATCAACCTCACATAGTAGTGAAAAAGACAATTAATTGTGGTACATCTTTGTTAATTAATTAATTGGTTTATTTATTTTTACATACAAGGTAATTTTAGTGCTAAGCTTAGCCAAAATGAACAATGCCCATAATGTGTAATTTTACTGAGTAACAACAGCTTTTACTAAATGGTTTTTTAATCTAAAACAGCATAAGCCTGACCTTCCAACCTTAATGACATTACTGATCACCCTCTTAGTGAAGTCTCGGGCACATGATATAATTTTATGATGTCATTATTGTTGTCCATTGGTGGCGCATTCCTTCTCTCCAGAACAATAGACCCCATGCCGGTGTTATGATAAAGAATTGTGACAGCAGTTTCATGTCCCTGGTCTCCAAAGATATAATTAAATAAATAATCCAAAGACAATTTTGATAATATTAAACAAAGCTCAAAATTCAAAAGTCACGTATCGGGGCGCATTGCTTAAGCACACTCATGTGTGGCTCTTGCATCCATCAGACATTCTCCTAAGCCATTCCATACTTAGTTTTCTCAACTGAACCAAAACTTTTCCTTAAAATTTTCACCTAATCAAATAAATTATTGACATCTTAAAATCATATGCGCTATCGGGGTATTACAGTGAAAGCCACTTGAGAGAGGGATTGAGAGAGTGGATAGGTATTATTTTGAGTGTAATCAGGATGAAGCCGGACAGTAAAGTGCTTTAAAACAGGTGTTGCTAATCACCCAAAATTGTGTTTGGTTTGATCCCTTTGAGCGGCCAACATTCTTACGAGTATCTTATTTCTTATTTAAAGCACCACATTGGTTTGTTCTCCTAATTGGAGCATCTTTGTTGGGGACTGCTGTGAGGTGAAGATTATTTGGGCTCAGTATGAAGCCTGATTTAAGAGGGTGACTTGTAGAAATGCTTTTGGACCTTACAGAATTTGCTGACAATTGGATTTGGCACAGATTATTCTAGGTCTGAGTACATCGGAGAGCCAGTCGTTATGGGATGTTCCAGCTGTGCCAGGGAAAGAGTAAAAACAGCGTCAGACTTTTTTGGAAAGATAATTCAGTAGAAGTGTTGTCTAAGCATGTCTTCTAATCTTTACACTGGCACTTTAGTTTGAGGTCAATCTTGCAGTATCGTTTATACTATTTACAAAATATTTGAAGCACACACAAAGTAAACATAACCCCTATATTGCTTGTTTGCTTATCTAAATTCTGCATCCCTGTTCCTGTTCCATGTACTGGAACAGTCCACAATCTAGGCAATCTTTGTTTAGATGGATGGTTCCTAGGAGGTTTTCTGAGAATTCAGTAAAGTTGATGCAGGGTACTAACTCAAAATATAGGTGCTAGCTCTAGCTCTACCCACAGCATGTGTAAGACTGATTATCATGCAAATGATCACTATATGCGAACAGCTTTTGACAAGCCAGGCTCAGAGTTGATAACAACTAATGGTGCCGAAGGCCTTGTCAAGACTGTAGTGCAAAAGCAAAGAAGGGGCTGCTAGAGTTGGAAAATGTGAAGTAGGGGTTATGCAGGAATGTCACTTGCAGACTGAACCATTATTCTTTTTTTTTTCTTTTTTCTCTTTTCTCCTAGTAAGACCTTGTCCTCCATTCACGAGATTGTTTTCTCTATTATATTATATCCTTATTTTACTGGCCATGGTACATGTTATTGTGCAAAAGTAGCATGGCTGTGATCTACAAGTTATTTCATTCATTTTGGAATGGCTAGAATGATCTTTTGAAGCCATAGAGGGAGCAGTCTTTCTCCTTTTTCCCCTTAAAACTTGAAGTTTTTGGTGGTTCCATGGAATCATTATTACAGTGGGAGAAACTGAAATTATTTCATTTTTAATTCTGTTTAGGCAGCAAATATGATGATAAATGTCTGAATTCCCCCTCATGTGCATTGAATTATAGTACACTTCTAAATTACTGTCTGTAATATTCTCCAGTATCCAAAGTTTTTTAAGCAAAGGGAACCTCATGGATTTTGCATTTTTCTGAATCTCATTGTGCTAATGATTAAGTGTATACTCTTCATAATTAACTTGTATGTGAATATTTTATTAAACACTGCTTGTTTTGAGTATGTTATTATTTACTTTTTCCTCTTTTCCTCTTGCATGAGCGGTAGATGGAAGGTGTCGTAAATTTTTTTGGACGGATATCGATCCTCATAGACCAGAATACTCAGGCTGTGCACATGTTCATGTCCGCACTTCTTCAGGTATCTATCTGTGCTTTTCCCTTGCATGCCTCTACACGCTGTGTGGTTGATGTGTAATTGGTATGTGTGGTATTGAGCTACTGGTGTCTTGTCTCCTACTATTACTTGTGTGACAATGTTTAGAACATCTGCTGTGTATATAGCAAAGTGTGGGAGCATGTCCTCCTTTACTTTATTGCTAAGCAAGAAGAGGAAGGAAAAAAAACCAAAAAATGAATGAAAGGTTGACTGCAGCAGCAGAGAAAGAAATATTTGAAAGGTGCTACAAAAAAAAAAAGCCAAAGTTGGCCTAAGAAAACTAAATAGAATAGAAAGAAATACTCAGTTTATCAAATGGATGAAACTAAACTGACATTTATGTTCATTGCTATCCCTTCATTGGATACCCTTTACTAATATTGACCACCAACTTATGGCTCAGAATCTTGATTCATACTTTGAGGGCCCCATATATGCAGATATATTGAACTTTTGGATTGATATGGTTAAACTCTTAGCACGGATTTGATTTAGGGGTAACGGAATTCAATGCAAAGTAATGGAATCGAGATCATGATAGAAAGTACAATCATTTCTGTGGTATGTTTTGTTTCCATTATATTGCAATGACATTCCTCAACCCGCCTTCAATCAGACTTGATATAATATTAGCAGGCTGAGTATATAGTTATTTCTTAGTATGGACATCGCAGGAAAAGCTCAATCTGTTAAACTTTACATATGTTATCTCATGTTGATTTGGCATGATTTATTTTTTCATGGTGCAGCTTTTTGATCGGTCGGGGGTTTTGTATGGAGAACTGGCTAGATTTGTATTGAGAATATTGGGGATTAGAACAAGAACAAGGAAGGTTTCCGCCACAGGCCCCAATAATCTCCCGTTGCCAGGCCCAAACCCACATTCGGATCAGAGGTGCATTGATGAAGCAAAACCCATGCCTGGTGGCTCCTGGGACACAGTTTGGGGAAATGAAAATAGCAAATGATGGCGACACTTTGTGCTGTTTGATCTGCAGGTAGACTCTGGAATGAACGCACATGCTATCCGTACAAATACATAAAAATGCAAAACTTTGTTGTAATGTCAAATTTGAAGCATATATGGATGATTGATAACAGTGACTTGAGTCTTTATTGTGATATCAAATTCCATGGTCTCCCAATCTGAAAGAAGAAAATTGATGCATCCTTTTTGGTTGCCTACAGGGTCGGGAGTCCTCGCTGCTGTCAGTCATCAATAGCACAACTAGAACGGCAAGCTAGCAAAATGGCTGCATATAATCTCAAGATGTTATGGGCTTAGGAGAGTCGGATGCGTGTGATTTGACCTCTATGTTGTAGAAATGCTTTTGCAATTTGAATTCGTGATCTTGAGGACACTGGTGAAATAATTTTTCAATTATGTCAATATACCAGTTTGAACTAAATCGAGTGAAACAATAAATAAAAATTCATATAACCGAATTATTTGGTGCGACTTGAGACTTTCTTTGTTGTTGCAGGTCAAGATGCACCCTTTTGACATGGTATATATACTATGTGTCTGTGGTTTGCATCTCATTTAGAATTGCTCGCAATATTTGTGCATATACACTAGGGCTTTGTTTTGATTTGGTTCCAACAGACTGATTTTTGGAAGTGATGTCCACTAATTTATCTTTTTAGGATGTTTTAGTATGAATGGGTAGATGATTGAGACATCCCATAACTCGTTTTTTCTACTTAATTCAGACACTAAAAGGTTATTTTCAAAATTAGGCTGAGGTTATTCGATGTTTTCTACGGCCGATAATAGATTATGA
The DNA here is from genome assembly GCA_028571085.2 of Nepenthes alata. Taxonomy (NCBI): domain Eukaryota; kingdom Viridiplantae; phylum Streptophyta; class Magnoliopsida; order Caryophyllales; family Nepenthaceae; genus Nepenthes; species Nepenthes alata. The sequence goes on along the minus strand of JAOVVI020015118.1, from coordinate 2,289 downwards.
TCTGCCGTTTCAGATGTATTTGTTCTAACTAATTTACCAGTCTTCAAATCATGTTCTTTCAGCTTGTTATCGCTCTTTTTATAATAGAATGAAAAGCTTTCTTCCTTTCAATTAGCCCCTTTTGCTGCCTTCCTCCCCTCCGAAGCTCCTCCCCATGCTTTTCCCCTCTCTCAAACATGCTCTACTTCGGCTATGTGGAATAACATATACATTATCTTTTTAAAATCTTTTTCGCCGTTGGATGATGCAAGTCCGACCTTATCCATAGCCGCTTAAGTGATTAGGGTATGGGTCTTTAGAAAAAGCAGAGATCTTATGTCGTCTATGACCGGAGGAGGAAGGTTGGCGTTTGAGGTGGTTTGTGGCCGGTGAAAGGGTGATGGAATTCGCTGTCTTTTTCTATTTTTTTTTCGCATTCTTTCAGTTAAATTACAATTGAAATTTAAAACGCAAACGGCCCCAAAAAAAAGAAAGATAATTCAAGCGCTGATGCGAGTATACACAGGTTAGGTGTTCAACACCATGTGGGCTAATGAAATATAGCCTAAAGAAAACACTGAATTAGAAAATATAGGTCCAATTGGTTCGGTGACCACCGTTTGTTGTCTAGCATGTGGTCCGTCCCTAAACAATAATGGTGATGTAATATTTTAATTTGATTTAATTAAGTTTATTTATTATTTTAAATATGATAAAAATTAATTAAATATTATAAAAATTTGAACGATATTTGAATTAGTTGGGATGATACCTGAAATATGCATGTGTGATCGTCTAAGTATCGATTTGAATTTTAGAATTTAAAAAAAAAAATTAATAAAAATAATAATAAGCAGAATGGGGGAAAGGGAATTCGGGAGAGTAGAGTCAGGAGGAGGGAGTGAAGGAAAAAGAACAAAAAAAGGAGAGAGAGAGGGCCGATAGGTATAGAGAGGAGGAAAAACGAGATCCCCAAATCCATGTCCGACTTCAAACTAGTTAGAAAAGTTATAGATCATATCGAGATAAGTGCACTCATACCATCATTATTCCATCTTTTTAATTTTTATTCGTATCTCTCAGGTATTTTTATTTTGGTACCTACCCAAAACTTGTATTTAGCGGAACCTATAATCCTTGCATAAAGTATTTGATGTATGATGTCCGATTTTTCCATATTATGTGTGGTCTAGCTTCGGTCAAACCCTAGACCCGCGCCCGACTCATGTTGCCCATTTATTTTGAGTTCCATGCACAATTTTGCTCTAGAATATCATTATCCATATCTTATATGCGTTAATTTATTGATTGGTTATTCGATTTGGTAATTCTATATAAAATTTTATTCGTCGAAACCATAAACCTGCACCCCCTTGGTTTGACCCAAAATTATGTTTAATTATGCATAATTTGGTTTTAATTATAATTTACCCATGTCTTGAATATGCGAATTTATGGGTTTGGTATTTGATTTTCAAGTTTTGACCCTTTTTGTGCGTCTGGGAACCCTAAACCCGTGCCGGTACTGTTCACCTGAATTTTTCAAATTTTTACATAATTTCACTTTATTTAATTTGGTATTCAATTATATATAATTATAAATGTTCAATTGTATAGTCCGAAAATATTTTTGTGAACTGTTTATGAAGAAAATATCGTTCGAAAGCTTTAAAGTTACGTTTGACTCACGGTGGTAAGAGTTTCTATTTTTTTCTATATTTTATGATATTCATGCATATAATTTATATCATGTAAAGATTTAAACCTAAAATGAAATATGAAAATTATGCAAGTATACAAAATGAATGCCACGATTTGATATTTGTATGATTCGTTCTCCTAGAGAGAGAACTTTGTGAAAGAAATTTGATAGACCTTCCCTAAAAGAAAAAGAATCATAAAATTATGACCATAAATTTATATTTTAGAGGGTAGTATTTCCCGGCATACCATTGATATTACAGTGAAAACTCAATGATCACCTGACCGTGTATTGTAGTGGGTAATATTCTCTGACATGTCTTAATATATTACTATGAAAGAACAAGAATTGCCTCTGGGCCATAGGGAATATGGTAGCATATGTGATAAGGTTCCGTTTACAGGGATTATATGTATATGGCTCGCCTATGGGTTTTGAATAGGAGGTTACAACTTTAGAATGTTTAGAAATAAATACATTCTTTTCTTCGCTTTCTCGCACATTTAACTGGTAAGGCCTACTGGCCCTAATCCGCAAAGATAAGTAATCATGCATGTTTTATATTATAAAGGAAAAAAGATAAAATGTGGAAAGTTATTTGTATTCCG
>JAOVVI020015116.1:0-11291 GCA_028571085.2 Nepenthes alata | reverse complement strand
AGCGGCCGGCAGCAACCGGCAGGGGGTGGCGCGCGGAGGAGAACAGAGGAGAGAGGAAGGGGGAACGCGGTGGGCTAAGAGAGAAATGCTAGATTCAGGTGCTTCAGGACATCCTTTCTTCAAATCTGCAGAGTATAAAGTCGATGCAAGTAGCCTCTAACCTAATTCTTAGTCTGATTTAATTTATGATATATTTTAACTACTGTGAGAGATTTTACTAACATGAATTTATTTTTGTATACCCCAATTTATAAATTGTGTACATGCATGTATGTTTTACTGGTCGTGCGGAGGTTTTGCACTAGTGTTTATATTTGGAGGATTTTTGGTCACCCGGACAGTATATATATGTACATTTGTGTATCATTATATTGTGAAATTATGAACTAGGCCTTGCATTAATCATGTATGCTGCTAGGGGTGGGGTTACTACGGGACCATGATGTGTTCTGAGGCAAGAGATTTGGTATCGCTCCTGAAGGGGAGGCTTAGTCCCGATGGGGACGTATATGATATGGTTACTTCCGCCGGAAGGAAGGTTGAGGCGTTTAGTAGTTGACCTATCCCACTGTGTATTTAAATGAGAACTATCGTAAGGAATTAAAGAAAAACTAATATATTCGAACATCCTAATATATAACTAAAACTTGAGGTTGCATCCAAAGCCACAGGTGGTAAAATATAGTGAGCACTTTTTTAATTTATAGGAGATAGAGCACATGAATAGCCTTGAGCTATTGACATAAATCGCAGCCGATATAGCCGTGATTACAAGTCTTTGGTAACCCTTCATCAAGTTAGTATTGTTTATCTTTGATTCTCTAATTTCACGCATACTTTATAGTTTTGTATGTATTTGGGAGGAGGAGGATTTTGAGATACACTGATTGGCCCACAGTTGGACGATAGGAATGTCTCGTACGTATAAATATGTGATAAACTCGAAACATGTTTTGATTTATGTTTTAGTTCCGGCGGTCTTCTCTCAATTTTTGCATTATGGGATTTAAATCCGGACAATGGTATGTATCCTGCATGGATGTGATGACGGTTGCAGCTTATGTGACATCGGATCATATGATATGATATCGTCTATAAGATTTGATCGGATGGTTATTTATTATAAATATGTCCCAGAGGGACTGTTTAATACGTACAATGACTTAGTATGAGATATCTCCTCAGTTTTTAGAGATTTTACAGACATTGTATTTTTTTTACATGATTGTTATGCAATATCCTTACTTCTAATTTATGAGTATAATATTTTAGATTCTATTTGGATTATTTTGATATTTATTATCATTTTGGATTTTTTGCAGGCAGAGAAAGAGGAGAAGGGAGAGGAGAGAGAGATTGATGGTGACGATGGTGGTCGTGGGTGAGGCCGCAATGGTAGCCGGCTGAGATGGTGGCGGCGGCGTGGTGGCCGTGCGTAGAAGAGAGAGGAAGGGAAGCGCGCAGGTGCGTATGAGGCAGGAGAAAGAAAGGCCCAATCGGGTGCTTCGGGATATCTTTTCTTCAAATCTGCGAAGTATAAAGTCGAGATAAGTATCCTCTTATCCTATTCTTAGTCTGATTTAATTTTTGATGTGTTTTGACTGCTATTAGATATTTTATTAACATGCATATAATTTTATATACCCCCAATTTATTAATTATGTACATGCATGTATGTTTTACTAGTCGTACGGTAATTTTATACTGGTATTTATGATTTGGAGGGTTTTTGGATACCTCGACAGTATATATGTATATTTGTGTATCTGTATATTGTGAAACCATGAACCAGGCCTTGCATTTATCATGCATGCTGCCGGGGGCGGGGTCACTACGGGACCGTGGTGGTCCGAGACCCGATGGTTCATTTTATGTGATCTGAGGTATAAGTTATTGGTACCGCTCCCGACGGGGAGGTTTAATCCTGACGGGGACCTATATGATATTGCCACTTCCGTCGGAAGGAAGGTTGAGACGTTTGGTAATTGATCTACCCCACTGTGTATATAAATGAGAACCGTCATAAGGAATTAACAAAAAACTAATATATTCGGACTTCCTAATATATAACAAAAACTTGAGGTTGCATCCAAAGCCGCAGATGGTAAAACATAGTGAGCAAGTTCCTAATCTATGGGAGACGGAGTACATAAATAGCCTTAAGCTGCTGGCGTAAATCACAGTTGATATAACCGTGGTTACCGAATGAGGGTAACCCTTCCTCAAGTTAGTATTATTTATCTTTGGTTCTCCGATTTCACGTATACTTTGTAGTTCTGCATATATTTGGGTGGAAGATGATTTTGAGATACACTAATTGGCCCACGGTTGGGCGATAAGAATGTCTTGTACGTATAAATATGTGATAAACCTAGAACGTGTTTTGATTTATGTTTTAGTTCCAGAGGTTTTCTCTCAATTTCTGTATTATGAGATTTAGATCCAGACAATGGTATATGTCCCACATGGATGTGGTGACGGTTACAGCTTATATGACATCGGATTATATGATATGATATCGTCTATAAGATTTGACCGGATCGTTATTTATTACGAATATGTCTTAGAGGGGCTATTTAATATGGACGATGATTTAGTACGAGACATCTTGTTGGTTTTTGGGGATTTTATGGACATTGTATTTTTATTTTACGTGATTGCTTTGCGATATCCCTACTTCTGATTTATGAGTATTGTATTATACGATGATACTTGTTGAGCTCTAAACTCACATTTTCATATTTTATCTTTTCAGACTAGTGGCATGGATACGCTTGTAGGAGCTTGAACGTGATCTGGTTCTGATATCTCTATCGGCGAGTGGAGATATTATATTTGGTATATTTTTGATCCCGAGGATGTGTCATGGTTATTATTTATGGCCGGATGATATCCCTGATCATTGTATGAGAAATATTAGAGTTGTAGTATTATGTTGATGAGTTATTGTTATATTTAATACCTCCCTTACGATTATGGATAGCAGGTCATGTATTATGTTTGTCCAGATTCATATCCGATGAGATCTTGTGCGGATTTTATTATGTCGAGTCCTGTTTATGTATGATTATCACACTCGGGTTAGATTTTTATGGATGACTGAATATCTAATTTTTAATTTTATTTTTGACCTGTGTGTATTGTATTCTTGGGTCGTGACAGAGATGGTATCAGGGAAAAGGTCATAAGAGAGGTATTTTTGGATAATCTTAGGCAAGAAATTAATTAAATATTTGGTGCAATAGGTGCAGCCTATAGTGAAGAATAGAAGTTTGAGTTGTAAATATTTGAATTCGACTCTTGAAGTTGATTAATAGGCTATGATGAGTTGTGCAAGTGATGTTATGGGTTATTCGATTTAGCAACCATATGAGAATTTTGTTACTATATGAAGGACGGTCTGTCAGGGGTAAGATGGAGAGCCTTTCAAATGATTAAGTGTGAGCTAGTTTGAAAATTTTTTGAGATTTTTGATCCAATTAATGCTTAAATTGAGGTTCAGAAAGTAGAGAACGTGTTTGAGGTTTTTGATAGTTTGGATGAAATTTAATCTACTGTCCATAAGTTGGAGAGTGAGGTAAGTTGGTGGTGGCCTTCTCAGTGCCGTATTCCACTTTTTGTGGTGTTTTGTGGAGGCAATTTTGGAAGAGTCACTCTCCGTTGGCATTCAAGATAGTGAGGAAGGTGAATTTAGTTAGCAAAGGTACAAAAATAAATCTGTGGCCTTTGAGCTTGTATGTAAATATTCTATACTTTTCTAATTTCTAAAAATGAGCTTTGCGGATGTTTACCCTTGATGGTTAAACCTTTGATCTGTTAAGATTGTGGACTCCGATATCCGGTCTGGGTTTACAGATATCAATGATTGACTGACCTGATTTTATTTGATGAATCGGACTTTGATGTGATATTAGGAGTGACTTGGTTGGTGAGTCGTCATGCTAGTATGGATTATTCAGTAAGAATATTCTGATTTATAATATGGGTTGTGAATTTTGAGTTGAGGAAGAGTCAATCGAGAGGCGTTAAAATTAATATCTTTGTGCTTGTAAGTTAATCGATGAGAATGTGTGCCGAGTTTAATTGGCATATGTGGCATATGTGCAAGTTAATCGATGGGAGTCATTATGTGGTCATTAAGAAATTTCTGATTGTATGGTAATTCGAGGCTATTTCTTAGAGGAGATGATTAGCCTAAATTGTCTTTTGATCGGTAGCTGAGGTTGTTGAGGTTGTGTCAGGAGTGGCATCGATTTCGAGGGCCTTACATGGAATCAATGAGGCATTGGTCGAGTGCTTTGCCATGAGGTGTTTAGTGCCTTTGGGATGAGCTAGATGAATTGATGAGGTTATTTGTGAGATATTAAAAATTTAATTCGTTTGGAAAATGAATCCTTTGATAAGCGAATATTGAAAATTGATAGGTGATTTGTTTGATCAATGGTTGGGGCTTGATAATTTCTAAAATCGATTTACATTTGGAGCATTGTTAATTATCATGATTGGGAGATTGTGTCTGAGATAGCCCTTAAGATAAAGGTATGGCCATTGTGAGTTTCGACGATACCTTTTGAGATAGCGATTTCATTGGCGTCTTTCATGGATTGTATAAATTGGATCTTTTGCTCGTCTTTGGGACTATTTGTGATGGATTTATTAATGATGTTTTTATTTGTTCGAGAGAATTTATGTGGAATATGAGGTTCGTCTGAGGATTGTGCCATAGTTGCAAATGGTAGTTTGTGGTTTGCCCAATTGAGGAGATGCGAGTTTGGTTCAAAGTAGGGTTATTTTGGGTATGTTATTTCTTTGTTGGTATGTTTGTGGATATGTAGAAGATTGAAGTGGTAGCCGGTTGGAAAAGGCCATCGTTTGTTGCAAAGATGCGCGGTCTCTTGGGTCTGCTTAAATCAGTTAAGCGATTTGTCAAGGATTCCTCAAGAATTGTAGCGTCTATGGGACGTTTGACTTCGAAGTGATCAGTGTTCGTTGGAATGATGAGTGTAAGGGGAGCTTTATAGAAATGAAGGACAGATTATCTGCAAAGTTGATTTGGTTGATCCCCGATGAATCAAGTTAATCTGTGTTAAGTTGTGATGCTTCTGAGGAAGATTTGAGGTTATATTCTGATACAGTGTATTTGAGTGGTTGTCTATGGGTTACGGCTGTTGAAAGTCTTTGATTATAATTACTCCACCTATGGTTTGGAGCTAGCAGTTGAGGTTGTTGCTTTGATGATTTAGAAATGTTATTTATATGGAGATAGTTGTGGCTCAATTTGATCATAGAGGCTTGAAAAAATTATTTCAGAAAAAGGAGTTAATCATGTGGCAATGTAAGCAGGTGAATCGCTTAAGGGTTGTGATAATGAGTTTTAGTATCAGTCAAGAATGAGATTATTATTGGTGATATTTTGGGTCAAAAGTCTTTGATTTGATGTGCCAAATATTCATAAGAGAAAGCAGAATATGAACAGCCTCCATGGATTTTGCTTTGGGATTGCCAAGGATGGTTAGAAATATGGATGCTGTTTAGGATAATTGTGGATTGGCTGTCGAGGTTGGCCTATTTATTACCAATTCGAGTGATGTATTTGGATGGAAAGTTGGTTTGTCGATATGCCAACGAGATAATGAGGTTATTCCAATCTTAAAGTTTCAATTGTGATCTGATGTTGTGCTGAATTTCAACGCAGGTTTGTATTAGAAATTCAAGCACCAAGTTAAAATTTGATATGACGATAATTCACAGTCAGGTGATCAATCAGAGTAGTGCAGTAGAAGCATGTTGGTCTGTAGCCTTTGATTGTAAGATTCGATTTGAATTCATAGATGGAGAATCTGATTTGAAATCCGTCTTGAGGACATTAATTAGGTGGAGGTTTTGTTGAGTCCTGTGATTTTGGAGTAGTGATTTCGATTAGATCAGTCTGAAATCTCATGGGGTAGAAGGAGATTTTGCTGTAAAGTAGTAGGTAGGTGGATCCATTCTTAGTCTATGTGTTTGCTGTTCAGGATTAGAGTTGCAATAGGAGTTTGTGCAACAAGGTCTTCTGTCTTTATTTTGCGCGGTTAGGCTGTAGAGTTATCGGTGAATAATCCCTGCCAGGATTGGGCTTTGAATGAAGTTCTTTTCTACCAAAGAAGCTTTTGTGAAGATCAGAAGTGAAGTTCTTTTTGTTTAAGCAGTCACGAAATTGGATGTGATCAAGTAGAGCCTGAATTGGTGGATGAAAGCTCGGGGGATGAATAAGGTTGTCAGCAGCTTTTGTGGAGTTGGAGTGGTCTAAGTTCGTAAGGAACGTCGAAGATTCTTCACCGACGGAATGACGAGTTGTTCAGATGTCTCGTGCTTGAAGGAAGAAACCAAGAAGAAGAAGCCTTCGAGATTTTATTTTTGGTCTACTTTGGACAGCGATGAATTTGGTGGCAATTTGGATGATGGTGGATTAGATGATGAAGTCGGCTCGTTGCTTACAAATCAAAACGTCATTCTCGAGTTTGGCCGTCAACACATTATCGAGATAACAAGATTGTAAGGTATACTAATTTTGAGGCCTTTGATTGCGATTGGAAGCAGATGATCAATTAGAGTTGTGCAGTGAAAGTGTATGGATTCACTGTTATCAGTCATAAGATTTAATTTGAGGATTAAAGCAAGATATTGATTTGCAGCCTGATTGGATGATCGAGAAGAGCGGTCAGATATTTCTGAAAGCATCATGAAGAGAAGAATATCAAGTATCAGGGGCAAAAGAAAGATTGAGGTTGAGGTTTGATAAACCTTTTGAGGTTTCACAGCGATTTGGAGAGGTAGCCAACAGATTTGTGTTATCCGAGTTTGATGGAATCTCTATGATGTGTTTTATGTATGTATGTATGTTGAGAGGAATATGGGTTGATCCTTGGCATGTAATCGAGCGTGAATTGTTGCTGATTTCGAGGAGCTATTTTATGTTAGAATTTTGATTCCGATATTGGGATAGAAAGATCTAGTGTTGAGAATCAGATTTTTTTTGGAGGAATCTTTTGATCAAGGCTAAATCCGGAAGAATTGTTCTTATTTGTTCAAAGATTGACGTGCGTAAATTTTAAGGATAAAATTTTTATAAGGAGGGGAGAGTGTAATATTCCAGATCCTATTTAGATTATTTTAATATTTATTATCATTTTAGATTTTTCGCAGCCAGAGAAGGAAGAGAAGGGAGAGGAGAGAGAGATTGGTGGCGACGATGGTGGTCGTGGGTGAGGCCGCAGTGGTAGTCGGCTGAGACGATGCCGGTGGCGTGGTGGCCATGCGCAGAAGAGAGAGGAACAGCAGCGCGCAGGCGTGTGTGAGGCAGGAGAAAGAAAGGCCGAATTAGGTGTTTCAGAATATATTTTCTTCAAAGTTGTGGAGTATAAAGTCAAGGCAAGTATCCTCTTGCCCTATTCTTGGTCTGATTTAATTTCTGATGTGTTTTGACTGCTCTTGGAGATTTACTAGCATGCATGTATTTTTATATACCCCAAATTTATTAATTATGTACATGCATGTATATTTTACTGGTCGTGCGGTGGTTTTACACTGGTATTTATGATTTGGAGGGTTTTCTAATACCCGGACAGTATATGTATATATTTGTGTATCCGTATATTGTAGAACCATGAACTAGGCATTGCGTTTATCATACATGCTGCCGGGGGTGGGGTCACTACGGGGCCATGATGGTCCGAGACCTGATGGGTCGTTATATGTGATCCGAGACACAAGTTATTGGTATCGCTCCCGATGGGGAGGTTTAGTCCCGACGGGTTCATATATGATATGGCCACTTCCGTCGGAAGGAAGGTTGAGACGTTTAGTAATTGACCTACTCCACTGTGTATTTAAATGAGAATCATCGTAAGGAATTAACGAAAAATTAATATATTCGGATATCCTAATATATAACTAAAACTTGAGATTGCACCCAAAGCCATGGGTGGTAAAATATAGTAAGAAAGTTTATAATCTATGGGAGACAGAGTATATGGATAACCTTGAGCTGCTGGCGTAAATTGCAGTCGATATAGCCGTGATTACCGGACGAGGATAACTCTTCCTCAAGTTAGTAATATTTATCTTTGGTTCTCAAATTTTACGCATACATTGTAATTCAGCATGTATTTGGGTAGAGGATGATTTTAAGATACATTAATTGGCCGACAGTTGGGTGATATGAATGTCTTATACGTATAAATATGTGATAAACTTGGAACGTGTTTTGATTTATGTTTTAGTTCCGACGGTCTTCTCTCAATTTCTGCATTATGAGATTTATCCGGACAATGGTATGTATCCCACATGGATGTGGTGATGGTTGCGGCTTATGTGACCTCGGATCATATGATATGATATCGTCTATAAAATTTGACCGGATCGTTATTTATTACGAATATGTCCCAGAGGGACTATTTAATACGGACGATGATTTAGTACGAGACATCTCCTCGATTTTTAGGGATTTTACAAACATTGTGTTTTTATTTTACGTGATTGCTATGCGATTTTCTTACTTTTGATTTATGAGTATTGTATTATACGATGATACTTGCTGAACTTTAGGCTCACGTTTTCATATTTTATCCCTTCAGACTAGTGGTATGGATATGCTTATAGGAGCTTGGATGTAATCTAGTTTGGATATCTCTATCGGCGAATGGAGCTGTTATGTTTGGTATATTTCTGATCCCGATGATGTGTTATGGTTATTATTTATAGTCGGATGATGGCCCTGATAATTGTATGAGAAATATTAGAGTTGTGGCATTATGTTGATGAGTTGTTATTATGTTCAATACCTCCATTGCATTTGTGGATAGTAGGTGATGTATTATATTTGTCTGGATTCATATCCGATGAGGTCTTGTGCGGATTTTATTATGTGAGGTCCTGTTTGTGTATGACTGTCACATCCGAGTTTGATTTTTATGGCTGACGAAACATCTAATTTTTGATTTTATTTTTGACCTGCGTGTATTGTGTTCTTGGGTCGTGATAATACCACACCGAATTAAGGATATTTCTCAATGCTTAGAGAGTAGCTTCCACAACTAAAGTGAAAAAAAGAATAAAAAGAACTAAAAAGAAGTTATTAAATGAATCTCATGAGTTCCATCAATGTAAATTGGTTGAACTCTTTTTACATGAAAAACTTTTAGAGTAGCTGCTTCCCACTAAGTTTAAGATATTAACCCTTAAGCCATGTGACAAAAGTACCGATACCATGGATCATAGCGATCAACTTTCATATGTTGGTTGGGGACGCAACCCTATGCTGATGTTTCTCCTCACCTTTAAAGGGAGATGTTATGATTTACTTTTACATGCGATAACCAAATTCATTCAAATGTATTTAGGAATTACCAACCAATTTTCCATCTCATTTTGCCTTTAGCAAAAGAAAAGAGGCATAACTCCGATATTTAATTAGGACTAAACAGACAGCCAATAAGAACCAATACTATTGTAGAGGGGACAAATGAGGCCAAACAACCTGAAAAACTAGCTTACAAGCCTAACCAAGGACAACCTAAGAATGGAAAGAAGAGGCATAATGGAGGCACTGGCTGCCAAAAGTAACACCAAATTAGTCTTGACTTGTGCCCAATGCTAGTGCCATTGTACCTTGTGGCAATTGCTGTCACAAGAATTATTGTCTCAATGCATATCCAAAATGAAAAATTTTTGAAGTCGCTGGTGCAAATCAAGAATCCCGCAACAGGGATCAATTACAGCATTTCCACTATCATCAATTTTTCGAGCACAACATTGAAGATTGAAGAATTATTCTAAGGGAGATCGAAGCCCTAATTCAGAGAAAATAATTAAAGAAAGTCCGATTTAATTAAGTAATTCCTTATTTAAAATATGTAATATACAATTTTAATTTTAAATAATTATTAAAATACAAAAATAAGAAATATAGATATCTGTCCTTAGCCATATTCGGGGCACCACCACCTGAGTTGAGAGGGTTGCTATGCATTTCGTAATATGCATTCTCACCCCGTATATCTACATATAGTGTTCAATATTTAAAAAATATAGCATATTTTTTAAAAATATTAAAACATTCATACTATATTAAAAAATAATTAAATATTTTAAAATTTTTATTTAATGTTAAATTTTATTTGTTTGATTAAAATTCAGAGGGCAGAAAATACACCTTATTAAAATTGGATTTCCAATAGATTTGATCCCACCGACCTAAAAATTTATAAGATTTAGCTAATGCATGTCTATATTATGTATGAATATAATTAAAAATTAGGCCTGATTAATTTTAGAGCTATACATAGTCAATGATAGAAGTGACCGACTTGATTTGGCCCAAATATAACGTTGTTGTGAATATATATTTTTTATTTTAATAAATATCAACTTTAAAAATTTTACTTCTATATGTTATATTTTTGTGTAACTAATTACTTTTTTATGTAAATATTTGCTTTCTAAATATATATTTAGGTAAGATTTAAATTTAGATATTAAAAACTTTAGAGTATTCCATTTTTAAGTACTTTATGTAAATAATAATTCTAAAAAATAGTAAAAAATAGATTATAACCTGATATAATTATAATTTTTTATTAGGGTAATCAAGCTGTATTTGACTTGATCTGACTTAATTGTTATAAATTTTTATCTAAATTTAAACCCAAATTTAATTCTGGCCAGAGCTACTAGAAATTGAGTGACAAGAGATATTAAATTTATATATTATTAATTAATTAATTAAAATTAGTTGAATATCATCGAACACCAACGATCATTTCCTATATTAATAGTGACAGCGCATTTCTCTCCCTTAATTGGGGAAGTCGTAGCCGAGGACCTTCCTATTGCAGAGTCAGATGAGAAATTTTCTTGACTAAAAAAAATCTTTAGATTTTTTTGTTAATTATTGACTATTAAACACTATGAGAGTATAACAAATAAAATCATGTAATTAAGTAAATATAAGTTATATGTTAATAATTAACGTAAAAAACCTCTTCTTAATTAATAAAAAAAAATATGATAAATTTTGAAATATCTACTATTGGCTTGACTAGGGATTCTAATAGGGGACTTAGCTCGCATGTGATGGAGAAAAAAGGTTCTTGGAGATGGTTATAGATTCCATAAGGAGTAATCTATACCCAGAGTGCGATCCTTTATTGACAAAACAAAACGACTTTTCTTTTGTACGTCAATGGTTTCATTTCCTGTCCCGCGAGGTGAAAAACTTGGTTTAGGTTTAGTCTACTTGGGGATAGTAGGCT
>JAOVVI020015115.1:0-11291 GCA_028571085.2 Nepenthes alata | reverse complement strand
TTTTAAATTTAGAAATACTTTCTTATTTGAAAATTTGAGTGAAAGATCTACAAACAAAAATATTTTGTAATTACAAATGTCGAATCCGAATCACCTCTAAAAGAAATAAAATTTGAGCATTAGTATGAGGCCATTCTACCCGTTAGGTTAGATGGGGCATGCTGTATGTAGCGAACTGGACTCGAATCTTGTAATCTCCTAAGGATTCAAAGATGATTTTTTATGTAATAATAAAAAAATTAACATGCATTATATATATATAAAAGAGATTATAGATGTATTTTAGATAGATTTTGTCAATAGTATTGAAAAATAAAAAGTATTGACAGATAGCACATTGTATATATGTATATATATTCAGTCAACTAGCAATTAATTCCTTCAAATAATGATAAAGTTAGGAATTCCATTTGCTATCTTTTCGAATTAGAATATTGACAATTGAAGTAATTGTAGTTTGGTTTGGAAAGATGTTGTTTTAAAATTTTAATCATACCTAAGATTTTGATTAAATCATTTTAAAAAATATAACTTAATTACATCTTAATAATCTCAAGTGAGATACATCAGTGAACAAAAATATCAATAGATATATAAATATCAAGGTTTTAGATATCGATATTTTTCATACTTTAATAAATTCACTTTTAGTTTTGGGATATTTATCTATCAATGTTTTGTATTATGTGTGAATTTTAAATTTTTATTTCATTAGTCATGGTTTGAGGAAATTGTTAAGAAATATTATTAAATTAGAAGATATAAGTTGGAATTTTTATAGGAATATTAGACACTTTGGTTAAATAAAAGAGTTAATGATTTTAGGTGCTTATGTCGATTAATTTTTGACAAGAATGAACGAGTGTTTTCTTTTTATTATTTTGGGGGTGGGAGTGATGTTCTCATTGATGAGTCTTGTGACTAGGTTTTTGGAAGGGCATAGAACTCAAATATATATATATATATAAATTTTGGATATTTTTAATAATAATATTTATAGGGTGTTGGTATTAGAAGAGACTAGACCGTCTCTGATATCACTTGTTGGAGTAGAAAAGGATGGTCAGATAGGAAGGCACCAAACCACACACAGCGAACAAAATAGCAATAAAGAGGAATAAGACAGTGGAGAAATGCAACAAAAGTTTACGGGAAAAATCCTTCCATTATAAGGGAAAAACCATGAAATTTAAGTTCACAAATAATTCACTATGTGAGAATTGGTTGTAGAAACTGTACGGTCACACAAGCCCCTTTGAGGCAAAGCTAAAGAACAGAGTATGAACATACACACTCAATTTTTACTCGCTACTCTCTATTATACTTCACTATTCACTCATTTAGAAATTCTTTACGCTGTCACTCCGTGGTGTACTCTATCACATTCTCACAGACACAATACAATGTATATATAGACTGTTGTAAGCAACGGCCAAGCTAACGTGAATGACACATGTATAGGTAGCAGTCTGGTGTACGCACAACTCTGCAACGGTGCTGCAGATTTTTGTGTTCATGCAGAAACAATGCCCAGTCTACAAAGATAGCACATATTCCCCGTAGATCTCGCGTGCTTGGTAAATCTTTTGAATTGGCTTCCAGATGTGCTTTCTGCTTTCAAGTCCTTGGGCCTTCAAAGATGCCTCTATGCAATGTCCAAGAATCTCGGACCTTAACCGAGGAAAGTCTTCGGAAATTATATAATGTCCTCGTCTATTTTCAAAATCCTCTAACAATTAGCTCATAAGTTTGCGAACCACATCCACGCAGATATCTGCGGCCATATCCCCATAAGGGAGTGACCCCAACAAACTTCCCCTCACGACCGTGTGAGAACAAAATTAGTTAGCCCAGCGATATCACAGCAAGTTTCAAGCTTTCCCTTAGGTAAAACCTTGGTCATCATATCTCACCGATTTTCATCCGACTTGACCTTCTCTACTGACGGCCGCCCTTTATCAAAAATATCTATCACCCAATGATATCGAATGTCAATGTACTTCGATCTTGAATAAACTGAGAAATTCCTACACAAATGTATGGCACTTTGACTATCACAGAGTACCATATATTTTTCTTGCCTCAAACTCAACTCTTGGATGAATCTTTTCATCCATAGTGTCTCATTGCTGGTCTCGGTCACAACAATGAACTCGGCCTCCATAGTGAAAAGGGCGACGCACTTTTGTAACTTAGATTGCTAAAAGACTACCCTCCGGCAAACTTGATCAAATACCCTGAGGTGGATTTTTGAGAATAAATGTCCCCGACCATGTCCGTGTTTGTATAGCTTACTAATTGGTGCTTCTCTTTTCCAAAATGTAAACACATCCTTAAAGTCCCTCAAAGATATTTAAGAATCCACTTCACAGCAGACCAATACCTCATCCCTAGATTTGAGAAGAATCTGCTGATAGTACTAACTGCATGAGCAATGTCCGACATTGTACAAACAGTCGCGTACTTTAAGCTACCCACGGTCGACAAATGAGGTATACCTCTCATGTGGACTTTCTCTATGTCCGAGGACATTCATTACTTCCTAGTCAACCTGAAGTGGCTAGTTAGTGGGGTGCTCATTGGTTTGGACTTTTCTATGTTAAAGCGCTGTAATACCTTTTCAATATAACTCTCTTGAAACAACCAGAACTTTTTATTCTTCCAATCGTAAAATATTTTGATCCTCAGAATCTGTTTTGCCAGGCCGAGATCTTTCATTGCAAATGACTATCCCATTTGTTTCTTCAACTCTTTGATCCGAGTACTATTTTGTCTGATAATTAGCATGACATCCACATGAAGGAGAAGGATGACAAAATTATCCTCAAAAAATCTTTGCATAAAGACATAATGGTCAGAAATAGTATTTTGGTATCCTTAACCGATCATAACAGACTCAAATTTCTTATACCACTGTCTTGGAGCCTTTTCCAATATATAAGCTCTTCCTTAGACGAAAAATCGATCCTTCCTTTCCCTTGACCTCGAACCCCTTCGGTTGCTTCATGTAAATTTTCTCCTCAAGGTCACCATGGAAGAATATTGTCCAAATGTCTAGTTGTTCTATCTTCAAGTCTAGAACAGTTTCTAAGCCAAGCACAACACGAATACAGGACATTTTCACCACCGGTCAAAATCCACACCTTTGCGCTGATTAAAACCTTTCACTACTAGTTGCACTTTGTACCTCGGTTGCATGGTGTCCTCGGATTTCTTCAACCGGAAGATCCACTTATTCAATAGGGGTCTCTTCTCCTTAGGCAACTCAGCTAACTCAAAAGTGTGGTTTTAATGTAATGAAGCCATCTCATTATTCATAGCTTTCAACCATTTTTCTTTATGTGCACCCTTTATAGTCTCATCAAAATTTTCAGGCTTACCTGCATCAGCGAGAAAGATGTACTCATTGAATGATAGGCGGAAAGACGGACATCTTTCTCTCAAGGATCGTTGTACGGGAACCTCCTCGGCCAGTTGAGAAGCAATATCATCCTCATCTTCATTTGGTGCCAAGCCTGCTTCATTATCCTCCTCGGCCATTCTTGGAGTGTTGCTCTCACACTGTGTCGGTACGACAATATCAGTACCAGTGTTTGTCCGACCAGTACCATATAATGCCTTTATCTCGCTTCTCATGTCCTCAATATTATCTTCTTTAACAATGATTACGTCCCTTGACCAGATACTTTTTTTTTCAATTTGGTCATAAAGTCTGTATCCAAGTTCATCTTTGTCGTAATCTAGAAAGACCCATTGCTTCATCTTTTGGTCAAGCTTAGTCTTCTCATCTTTCGGGATATGAATAAAGGCCTTATAGCCAAATGCCCGAAGATGTTTATAGAAAGGCTCCATTCCAGTCCATATCTTCTTTAGGATCTCACCATTTAGTGGCTTATTGGGCGACCTATTAAGAACATAGGTCGCCCTCTCTAGGGCTTCAGCCCAAAAAAGTTCTGGGAGCTTTGCCTCTTACAACAGACACCTGACCTTTTTCATCAATATGCCGTTTATCTGTTCGGCCATGTCATTTAATCATGACATCTTTAGAGGCGTCCTCTGATATCTGATGTCATGTAACCTACAGTAGGTATCAAATACCCCTATATATTCTCCGTCTTTATCGCTCCGGATGGTCTTCATCTTCTTCCCCGTCTCACGTTCCACTAGAGCATAGAATTGCTTAAATGCTCCGGGGACCTGATCCTTGGATTTAAGTAGGAATACCCACAACTTCCTCGGGCAGTTATTAATATAGGAGACAAACTATTGAGCTCCTTCAAAGGACTTTTCCTTAAATGGTCCACAAATATCAGTATGAACAAGCTCAAACACCTCGGACCTTTTGAAGGATGAGTCTCCTTTGAAAGAGAGTCTCTTCTGCTTCCCTTCCATGCAGTGAAAGTAAGTCTTTAGTCTATCATCATTCATTTCTGGAATGAGATCCTTCCTAACCAGATGACTCATTCCTCTCTTACTCATGTGACCCAATTTTCAGTGTCACAAGTCTGAAGACTTCAAACTGCTAGTAGTGTTGAGCTCTTCGACTTTAGTAGAGGCCTGTAACATATAAAGATCAGATGACTTCTTTTCTCGGGTCACTACTAGAGATCCTCTGGTCAGTTTATAGCCCCCATTACTGAAAATGTTGTAAAATCTAGTATCATCAAGTCTTCTTGTTGAGATAATGTTCATCCGTATGTCAAGAACATGTCGTATGTCCCCTAAGAATAGTCGTATTCCATTATTAGAGACGAGAGACACGTCACCACGGCCAACAACTTTGGATGTCTCTATATTACCCATCTTCAACATTCCAAAAACACTTGAAGTGTAAGAAGTAAAGAGCTTCCTTTGAGAGGTGACGTGGATGGATATGCTAGAATCCACCACCCAATCAGTCTCCTGCTCGGCCAGATTTACAACTTCATCCGCTTCACAAGTCAAAAGGAGATCACCTTGTGCAACAACAGATACCGAAGACATCTTTCCTCAGCACGTTCCTTTTCACATTTCTTCTTTTCTACGTTTTCACGCTTTCACTTATAGTAATACCTTTTAATGTGGTCCTTCTTTCCACAGTAATGACATTCTATGTTTTGGAACCTTAATCGAGACTTACTCCGACCCTTTTTTTTAAACTTCGGACCACGGCCTTTACTCCCTCCCCGTGACTATATCACAAGTACCTCGGAGTGCTAAGAGGTCGAGGTCACTTGAGACTGCCGTCTCATCTCCTCATTTAGCATGACTCCTTTAACCATCTCTAGCGTTACGATGTCATTAGGAGTTGTGTTAGTAATGGCGATTCTCATCACCTCCCATGAGTCTGGCAGGGTTGGTAGGAGCCATAGACCTAACACTTCATCCTCAAACTTAATACCCATACCACTCAGCCAGTCCACACATCCTTAAAATTAGTTCAGGTGATCCGCGACGGACAAGCCATCCTTATACCGAATCTGTATCAATTTTATCAGGTGGTAAATCTTGTTGTTGCCAGTTTTGGAGGCCTAGAGCTTCTCTAACTTTTTTTCCACAACGCCTTGACACTTGTTTCGCTTCTAATGTGATTATACACAATATCATTTACAAATTTTCATATGTAATGTTCTCTGGCGTCCATTCATCTTTCGATTTCACCTCAGACTTTTGAGTGATGAACGCCGAAAGCTGTATGGATTTGACAAATAGCAAGTCAGACATCTTGTTATGCCAAGTGTCATAATTGGTGTTGTTTAAACAAATCATCTTACTTCAAATCTCCATTAGAAGTGTTCAACGAAACCATCGGTCAAAGAACCAGACTTTGATAGCATTTGTTAGTATCAGAAGATATTAGACCGTCTCTGATACCACTTGTTAGAGCAAAAAAGGATGGTCAGACAGGAAGGCACCAAACCACACACACATAGCGAACGAAACAACAATAAAGGAATAAGATAGAGGAGAAATACAGTAAAAGTTTACGTGGAAAACCCTTCTATAATAAGGAAAAAGCCACGGGACTTTAGTTCACAAATAATTCACTATGTGAAAGTTGATTGTAAAAATCGCATGACTACACAAGTCTCATGGAGGCAAAGATGAAGAATAGGGAACGAGAATACACACTCAGTTTTCACTCGCTACTCTTTATTACATTTTACTTTTCACTCCTTTAGAAATTTCTCACACTCTAACTTTGTGATGACCCTCTCACATTCTCACAGACACAATACAATGTATATATAGACTATTGTAAGTAACGGCCAAACAAATGTGGAGGACACACGTACATGTAGCAGCCTAGCGCACGTACAACTTTGTAACAGTGCTTTAGATTTTTGTGTTCCTGTAGAAATGGCGCTCACTCTGCAAAGACAAAACATATTCCCCACAGATCTCACGTGCTCAATAATCTTCTGAACTAGCTTCCACATGTGCCTTTTGCTTTCAAGTACTCGGGCCTTCAAAGATACCTTTAGGAAATGCCCATGAACCTCGGACCTTAACCGAGAAAAGTCTTCGAATATTACATAATGTACTCATCCATTTCCAAAATCTTCTGACGATTAGCTCACAAATCTGTGGACCACATTCGCGTAAAAGACTACGGCTATATTTCCACAAGGGAGTGACCCCAACATAGGGTTCCATTGAAAATGTAAAACATAAGGGCTAATTGAAAGTTAAAAATTAACAAATTATAGTAATCAAATATATCTAAATTAAAAAGTTATTCCTATATTTTTAAGAATATAATATTTACAGATTTAATACGATGATCATGCCATGAATAAATTAAGTAATCCAATAATTCAGTAGCATTCCATCAATCTACCATTATAAGAATCCAAAAATTTTGTTAAAAGGATATCATTTATTAATAGAAGTAAGTTACGAAAAAACTATAAAAATGTAAATAATTATTATTTCTTATTTTATTATCATATATATATATATAATTTTTATTAACGTATAATATTTATTTAATTTTGATACATACCTTGAATCTGGATAACAGTTCGAATAAAGTTGAGTTAAACTTTCAAACCTTTTTTATTTGGATCCTACAAAGTCAAATAAGAGATCAAATGATACATAATTTACTTTTCAATATATCATTCAACATTTAAGTTAGAAGTTTTTTTAAAACGTGACAAATTAGCAAAGATACTGAGGATATAAAAAAGTAAAAGTGGAGAGTCTGGCTCCATAACTAAGCCTCAAACGTCTTGTAGTTCGGCATTTGATATGTCACTCCTCTGTTATTCAAATCGAAGGCTATGATCTTGTTACAATAGGTACCTTAGTCATAAACGAGGTCATTTTTTTTATCTTTTGGACTTATTCAAATTTAGTTGTATCCCAAATAAACGTCCATGAAGCTTAATAATTGGTTCTTGGAAGTTGAGTCCACCAATGGATCGATCTTTGGTAGTGGAAAGCTATCTTTTGGACATATTTTATTCATATCTATAAAGTTGATGCACATCATTCACTTTTCATTACTCTTTTTGACAAAGACAATGCTTGACAACTAATGTCGGTATTAAACTTTCCTTATAAATTCTACGTTGAGTATTTTCTTGACCTCTTTCCTCATAGAGATGAGATCTTCTATGAAGTGGCTTCTACTCTTTTATCGGACCAGTTTATATTATGGGATCAGGCTCAACTTGTGCACAATTATTTCAACCAGTATTTCTAACATATCCGCTAGCGTCCATGCAAATACATCCAAATTTTGGCAAAGAAACTCCATCAACTTCTCTTCAAAATGATTGGAAATGAAATTATCGATCTAAACATACTTTTCTGGTTTATTCAGATCTAGGGGGATTTGCAAGGTGGAATCACCGGGTTAATTTTATTATAGCATAACTTTATCTTGGAGTTTGAACTCCTTGACCGGTCGGTTTGATACCAACTGACCTATTGGCGCTAAGTAATAAGTTCGACCGGCAACTTGATCGTCTCACACTTCAAATACCCCATAAAGGGTCATGAATTTTATTTTTAGGTTTAGTATTAACGTTATTACCCTAAAGGCCGCTAGACAAGGTTGGCCAAAATTGGCATTGTAGACCGAGGGTATTCTACCATTAGGAACGTTAGCATTTGAAAAGTCATTTTTGGGAATGTCCCCAGTGTGACTTTCAACTGAATGATCCCTTATATCGGCATAGGTTTGTTGTCTAATCCGTATAAGAGGCCCTCGACTAATTTCATTGGACTCCTTTTCCGTCCTAACTTAAAGAAAACATCGAAGTAAAACAAAATTTTAATAACTTCTATTATTAATAAGGACTCATTTTAATTTGTAGTAGACGGTGTTGTTTGAAATGAGTATTTATATAACAAGAGGATAAGAATAGGAAGTTATTACATGACTCATATTATCATTGCTAAAACTAATTACAACATTTCCTATTCCTAACTTCTGTCTCTTGCTTAAGAAAGTCTTCACGAAATGATTTGGAGCTTCATCTCTGGCAGGCATTATAGAGATCATATTTACCACTCTTACTGCCACTCAATTAAGAGGTTGCTCGAGCCACTCCGCATCCGTATTGCTGGTATTACCAAGAGCATATCCTGGATTGTTTAGATATTTGTTGAGGTAAACCCTTTGAATGTGGGCCTCAATTTCTTTTTGTGAAGTCATGCAATTCTTGGGGATGTGACCAATAGATCAATGGTAGAAGTAATATTTTGACTAATCTCTTCCATTCGAGATCTTCATCGGCTTTGGCCAATTTAGAAATTTCTTCGTTTGAATCTATCTTAGGATGTTGGTCCGATTGTTGTTCAGAGGGGTGAAATTCAATGATTTATATTCCCTCCCGATACCCGAATTAGTCCTTTGCTACTTCTTGGGATCTCAGGTGGAGTAGCTATTGTTGTTCCTCCTCTTTCCACTTGTTGATCGTTGATGGTTATCTGAGTTCTCTAACCGCTTTGTTTCGTTGGCCATATCGGTGGCAATGTATGTTTAGGTGATAGTCTCTCCTTACAAGAACGACTTAGGTTCCTGTTGAACCAAATATTTAAAAAATTTACCTGATTACATAGTGGCCATGAAGGAATTCAATTTCACCTTGCTGGTGAGTTTAGATATGCCTCGGGATTCGACGTTGAATTGAGACAAAAAATTCTTCAAACTTTCATTTGGACCTTATCGTATTTTGACAGGGCATCATGGCTTCAAATCTTGCCATCTACTAGAGGCAAATTGACATCGAAATTTATCAGCCAACTCATAAAAGGACTGAATCAAATTTGGCACTAGTTGGTAAACTAAATTCGAGCATATCTTTTGAGGGTTAAAGGGAAGCAAAGGCATAAGGCAGGGTCTTCAAGGTCTTGGAATTCCAATAAGGTTTGGAAGTAATTTAAGTGATCCATTGGATTAGAGTTTTCATCGAAGGGTTCTAGAGTAGGCATCTTAAACTTTAGAGAGAGTCGATATATGATGATTTCTCTAGTAACTAGTGACTTTCCCAGTTTGACAAAATGACTAGCTGAGCTGCCACGAAACAGTTGTTGCTTAATCCTTCAGATTCTCTCTTCCACCTCGGAAGTGGATGCAATCCTTTTTGTATTAAGGAATGTCCACAATTCCAAGTGGTTAGCCGATACTCGGGGGACCTACCGCCTTGGAATGTTCTTTGGTAAGCTACTACATGATTCTTCGTCCCTTACCATTGGTCACGTTGTGTCCAGTAAGTATCGAGGGTTTTTCCGTTCAAAACTTTCTCCCTTGACTTTGAAATTACGACGGCCTTGAGTCGTGGTGGAATTCTTTGAAGAGAGGCTTCTCGCTCCTCAAGAACTCATGGTTGCTGTGGCATCCATTTGAAGGCACTTTTCTTCCCCTTGCTCCTCCTCTTGGAGGTGGAGGCTTGAGAATTGGAGGTTGGAACTCTAAGCAGGTGTCCCTCAAGTTTGTCCGAGAGCGACTTGAGTATTTTTTTATATGGTGTTGACTTGAGCCGCCAAGGACTCGATGTTTATGTTCATTAATTGACAAAAATTCTCTAAGTTACCCTCTGCCGGGTCATCTCCATAAGAAGTGATGTCATTGGATGGAAGACTTGTATAAGCCCTAATATTCACCATGATTGCTTAACTTTGTGAGACGGATTTTGGTTCTTCTTGTTTAGAGATTTAGACCGGTGATGAGAATGTGTGGCTTGACCATGTTCTCTGAGATAGTACTAATAATGCATCTCAAAGATCCAAATTATCGTATGAATTAGATAGTCAATTTGATCCTTTAATTAGTTTGATTGACAATAATTCCTGTATTTATAACTTTTAATCATTGTCATACACCCCACAGTGAATTAAACGAAAAGTAAGAGCTATACAATATTCACTATTTGATATACACTTTGACGATCAAATCAGTTGTCTCTTTCAAGAAAATAGAAAAATACAGAATGAAAGGTTGAATTGAAATAGAAAGGGGATGATAGTGATTTGGGAGGATTTGGCTTTGCTTTGATTGAGTGCACTCTTTACTTGAGTGTTTTTTTAAATATCTATCGAACTCTTTTTTCTTAATTGGGAATATTCAAATTTGAAGTTGTGGATCTGAGTGATTGGTCAATTCGAAACTACTGCCTGTATTGGGAGGCGTTTTAGGATTGTGGATGGAATGCGTCAATTTTTAACTGTAGCCACCATTTAAATTAATTTACAAAATTATCTATCTATTAATACAAGTACTGTTTCAACCGTTTTTGAATTGGGTCATTTACTGGTATTTTATTATCCCTCGGTTGATCGTTATCGTTCGTCAGGATTAAATATCCCATTTGATACCCTGTATAACCATTATTTGGAAGACTTGGTCGATTTTGTGCTCCCAGATTTGATCCATTGATACTTGAGCCTTATTTTAGCTTCTAGTTGGACCGATTCCTTTTGAACCATACCCAACTAATACAAACTTTTTATTTTTGATTTATCAAAAAGTAGCTTACATTAACCTAAAATCTACTCAAATTCAATTTTTCTTCTTTTATTTTCTGCTTCTCTCGCTTTTTCTCTTTTTCTTATCTTTTTTCTCTCAAAAATCCATAACAAATTAGTTGAAATTAGTGAGAGGGCCTATTTATAACAACTTGGTGCATGTCTGCTGGCGCACAGGCTTCTTCAATCTTCTGCATGAGCATCTAATAGATAAACATCAGGTGCTATTATTTTAGACTCAAAAGCACGATCACCTCTTATGTGTACTTCAAGTAGAATGATTCTGTTAAAATAAACTCATGTGTAGCTCAGTTATACGTTATACACTGCTC
>JAOVVI020015114.1:0-11291 GCA_028571085.2 Nepenthes alata | reverse complement strand
GAACTGGTAGTAACTACTTAAAAAACCTCTCTCCTATGAGTAAACCTTCAACTGCTTAGAACATCTACTACCGAGTAGAGTTTAGTACTAACAGCAGCAACAGAAGGCTGTGATTTTGAACTTGCAACGGACAAATGTTTTAGTATTCAAGCGATCTTTATCCAAATCATCTTTATTATCCACCTGAAATGCTTCCCCACAGGTTGCATTCATCTCGATTTAGTTTTCCTTCCATTAGCATAAAACCTATTAGCCGTGTAGATACCAGAGCCGAGCTTCCTTTTTTACCTCTGTAGTTGTCACCATGATTTAATCCAAGGTTCATCTCCAGCTGAAACACGATTCTGCTGGCAATACCGAGAATGTGCTGCGAGATGTGAACTGGCTGTCAAATGCCCACAATTTGCCTCCCCTCTTGCCAACATCAAGATGGATGGTTCTCTGACACCAATTTCTCTCCATGTCTTAGCTCACCCAAACACAAAAAAGAGTGAGAAACGTTTTGTTTGATGAGCATACTTTCCAGAACTATAGTATGGGAAATCTAGGCAAAATCATGACCTCCAGAGAATACAAGCGTAATGGACATCAGGAGAACCTGAGGCCTGACATCTGCTAGGGCATCAAACCTGTTATGACTGGCAGAAAATATTATCCAATATTATGGGTAGAGTTTTCAATGGCCCGCTAAATCAACAGCTTATTACTGGCCTATCATAGCTGATCCGAGGATTATGACACAATCCCTATAAGTTAGGGTTTCCTCACTCAACCTCTTCACCATCATGTCTACCAGCATACCGGCCCTTTCTGGATCATCTATTTCTTTTTCTATCTCCTCTTAAGAGGTAATATTTGTTGGGTTTGGTCACTCCTTTGTGGGTGACTCAACAAACGAAAACATTATTGGTGAATCACACAGGATTTGTGTGATATTCGAAGTGCTGCAAATTGGCTGCAATAAAGACCAAGAGACCGTTTGCTGGAGCAGGCAAATATCAGAGAAGTCCATTTATCGAGAAGACAATTCTTGGAAAAGACTATTTGCCGCAGAAGGCAAAATTTCGGAGGAGTTCATTTGCAAGAGAAAGTAAATCTTAGAGAATACCGTTTACCGAAGAAGATAAATCTCAGAGAGGTCCGTTTGCGGGAGCAGGAAACATCGAAGTGCCAATTGCCAAATAGGCAGTTGTCAGAGTATGGCCAGCAGGCGGCCAGGCAGTAGAAGTCGGTAAACGAGCGAGGTTGATCTACAGGTTGATCAACTGCGCTGTATGTAGAGAGTAGGTTGATTTGCAGAGTATGCGTGTCTAAGGAAGCGTAAGAACTGGTGAGGTTGCAGGAAAAGACAGGGTTGGCATGACAAATTATCTGCAAGAATCGGGCAAGGTGAGCAGATAGTATTTGAAGTCAAAGTCTTAATAAGGAGCACACCTAGCGCTTCAAGAGTGTGACAAACACTGACACGAAGAGAATGACAAGCAACAAAGTGAGAGTTACAAGTCCAGAGGCAAGCGGCCGCAGTAGTGGCCACAGGTGCGGTAGACGAAAGCAACAGCGGCAATAGCTACTGTGGTGGAACACAGAAGAAGAGTGAAACAGAGCTCTCGTCGTTCACTGTTTATCACCACACTTATAAAATCAAAGTGAGTAGAGGATACCACCGGTGAGAAAGAGAGAAGAAAAACAGAGAGATGATAAGGAAGTAAATTTTTCTTACTTTGAATATTATTTTTTTATTCTGTCTTGGGTGTGTAGCTGGTACTTTATCTCAGAGATTTTTCTAACCAGTTTTACATAGTTGAAGCTTTTTCTTGGAGTTTGTCCTATAATTTTTCTTTTCGATTTGTGAAGGGTTTTTAGGTTAAAAATATTGTGCATCTTCTTGATCCTTGTGCCCACTAAATTGGCAATTGTCGACTAACAAAAAATTTTAGATTTTTCGCTGCACCGAATTGGATTAATTCGGATTGTTCGAACCCCAACAAGTGGTATCAAAGATTGGTTGCAGTCAAGCCCTCTTCTGATACCAACAAGTAGTATCAGAGAGCCAGGATGATGGTGTCTCAAGGCTTGACGGTATCGTCGCCGAGAAGTTTGACATTTGGTGTGGCAAGGGAAGAAATGGTAAAAGCGTAATGGAGCCAGCAAGGCTAAGGACGGAGCCAGCAGGGTTAAAGGCAAAGCTGTGCAGGGACAATGGCGGAGTCAGTAGGGCCAAGGACGGAGTTAAGCATGGCCAATGATGGAGCTGAGTAGGGCTAAGGGTGGAGCCAACACGGTCAAAGGCGGAGCCAGCACAGTCAAGGGAGGATCTATGCAGGGCTAAGGGCGGAGTTGTGTAGGGCGAAGGACGGAGCAAGTAGGGCCAAGGGAGGAGCCAGCACGGCCAAGGGCGGAGCCAGCAGAGCCAAGGTAGAGCTGAGTAGGGCCAAAGGCGGAGCCAGCAAGGCCAAGGCAGAATGTAAGAGAGAATGATTCGACCGTAGGGAAGAAGCTGATGGAGAGTGGACTGCTCCAGGTTCAATGGAACGGAAAAAGGTATCATTCAGGCTTGCGAAAGCCAACGCCAGAATCCCAATTAAGGGGAAGTTGCTGGAAGGCAGGCGATGATAGTCGCCGAAAAAATGTGAGGTTTTTTTTCCCACAAGGTCGTGAGAAAAAGTTTGTTATGTTTAGTCAGTCCATTGTGGGTGACTCAAAAAATAGAAGTGTCATCGGTAGATCACACAAGATTTGTGTGATGTTCAGAGTGCTGCAAACTAACTACAGCAAAGACCAGGAAAGCGTTTGTCAGAGCAGGCAAATCTCGGAGGAGTCCATTTGTCGGAGAAGGAAAATCTCAGAGAAGACCGTTTTTTGAAAAAGGCAAATCTCAGAGGAGTCCATTTGCCGAAGAAGCCAAATCTCATAAAAGACCGTTTGCTGAAAAAGGCAAATCTTGGAGGAGTCCGTTTGCCGATTAAGGCAAATGTCAGAGTGCCAATTGCCGAATGGGCAGTTGCCATAGTACGGTCAGCAGGCGGCTGGGTAGCAGAAGGCGGACAATGAGAGGTTGATCGGATGAGAGAAGAAGCTGATCAACGGGATGTTGACCTGTTGAGAAAGGATGATGGAATGTCTGGAATACTGGCAACTGTCTGTGCAGAGCGTTGACTTTCTAGAGCTGGTGAATTTTACAGAGCAGGTAGCTGTCATGCAGAGTATGCACTGTCTGTGCAGAGAACAGGTTGATCTACAAAGCATGCGTGTTTGAAAAAACGCAGGAACTGGTGAGGTCGCAGAAAAAGACAGGATTGATATGACAAATCATTTGCAAGAATCAGGTCAGGTGAGCAGATAAAATTCGGAGCCAAAGTCTTTATAAGAAGCATACCAGGCGCTTCAAGAGTGTGACAAACACAGACACGAAGAGAAATGCAAGTAGCAAAGTGAGAGCTGCAAGCCTAGAGGCAAGCGGGCACGGCAGCGACCACGATTGCGATAGACAAAAGCAGCAGCGGCAATAGCTACTGCGGTGGAACGCGGAAGGAGAGCAGAACAGAGCTCTCATCATTCACTTAACCGCCACACTTGTAAAATCAAAATGAGCAGATGGTACTATCGGTGAGAAGAAGAGAAGAAAAATCATGAGACGAGAGTAAAATAGAGTTTCCTTACTCTGGATATTATTTTTCTTATTCTGTCGCGGGTGTGCAGTGGGTACTTTGTCTTGGGAGTTTTTTATAACCGATTTTACATAATGAAAGCCTTTTCTCGGAGTTTGTTCCGTGATTTTTTCCTTCGGTTTATGAAGGGTTTCCACGTTAAAAATGTTATACATCTTCTTACTCCTTATGCCCACTAAATTAGTAATTGTCGACTGACGGGAGGGTTCGAGTTTTCCGCTACACCTGATTGGATGAATCCGGATTGTTCAAACCCCAACAATATTAAGGGTAAAAGAATATATAAGAGGATGACTCCTAATAGAAATTCCTCAAGATCTAGGAATGAAAACAAACCATTTAGGCATTCCCCGAACTAAAAGCTGACAGGAGCAACAATAGAGTCCAATCACAACAACACGGGAATAGCAAATTAACAAAAACCCAACCAAAAGCAAACCATGAATAACAGAGCTTAGGCATATTGGTCATTGTGAAAACTCCCCAACTAAGCCAGCATGAGGAGTTGAATTTTTTGAGTTCTTTGACTTGAGCTGTGAGTAAAAATATCATCAGTAAGATGCCAAAAGCAAAATCACATGATATAGGAAGACCAAACCATATTTTTATTTCCTAGAGACGTTGCCATACTCCTCGGGATTATGTTGCCTTTGTTGCATTGGCAGTCACACGCTTTAATAGATCTTAATGGTTATGGACTACAATACAAAGAGACTTGCTACATCAACAAAAGGGAAATTCCGCTGCCTCATCTACACCTCTTTCACTAATTAACTCCTTCTGTTTGCTTCTACAGTGCAACATTTTAAGTTGTCCAATTCAGCCTTACGTTCACAAAAAATGAGGGGCTTTGCATTTGAATGTCAACTAGAAGAACTAGAATGTCTAGGTATACCTAGTCTTTGGTGAATCCCACGCAACTCATTGATGATATGATAGCACATAATGTCATGTATTTCATCATCCACTGGTTTATTTTAGCTATTTAACCGACTGAATGATAGATGCGCAATGCATTAGGTCATAAAATGTGATCGCAAAGACATGAAACATATGTAAACAGTTGCCATCATTTAACACAAAAAGGGATATTCCCCATGTATACTATGTATATCAGATATTTTAGCATTTTACAATACCATATAAATCACACACCATAGATTTGGAATTAATAATTGGTAATTGGGTGCACAACTTCAAAAGGAAAATGTAAGTGGACAAAGTTGGAGAAAATAATCTGAAAACCAAATTTCACAAATCACTGTCAAAATTCTAATCTTCAACCGTCATTGCTAATCATCAGTGCCAAAGTAACGATCACCAAATTCCCCCAGGCCAGGTATGACACGAAACTCGTCATTCAATGCTGCATCAATCTCTGAAGTGACAATTTTCAAGGATGGGTAACGTGTACAAACACAATGGACTCCCTCAGGGGCCTGAATTCAACAGACTATGAATGATTAGTATCCATAAGAACTGTACAGAAAAGCAAGCATATGCACAACAACCGTCCAGGAACAACTCACAGAGATGAGATTGAGAAAAATTATGTAGGATTCAGGAACTCCTTTCTGTATGAGCAGCTCAATTGCTTGACAAGCAGAATTTCCTTCAAGAAAACCAAGTAGTATCAGCGTAGAAACCCCACATGTATGGCTTCAAACAACCACCAAGAAATGCCACAATTAGAATCAGTCCTCCAATTAATGAGTTAGGATTCATCCTGCTAAATGGCCTGATTGGGAGTACTAGGGAAGTCCTAACTCCAAAACAAAGGCTGTTAAGGGAATACGACATATTATATCTGCATTCGTAAAAAGAAGCATCAAGAATGAACTACTAATGAAAACTATAGTTACTAATGTAGTGCAAAGTTGAGGGATTGAAGTTCATATTTCTTCCTTAAACAAATGTTAAGGTATCCCAACACCTTCCCTAGAGCACAGCCTACTGAACGAGATAAATGAGCCAACAATACTGTGCTTGTCTGTGTCAATCTCATGGATGCATTCTGTTCAAAATTAGGTGTGCATGGTAGTTCAAGTCAATAAAAATAGGTTGTGTTCCACTAGATCACACAGTCCTTTTAAGCCGGAAAACAAACCATAGATGTGGTATGAAATAAACTACAATGTGACTTCAGGCACTGCTATGCAGTGTCCGCCCAAACCATTAGTTTCTTTGGCAAGGATGTTATGGATGGGATACACACTCTATCACCAAAAATGTAGGAGTGTGTAATAGTTCTACGCTGTGCACCTTAGGAAGTTTAAGGATTTATGAATCAAGATTGAAGGGAATTATTTGTCTCAAATCACACAAAAGTTTCAACCCTTTGAGAAATTTGCGGAAGCAGTACAAATATAAATATTCAATACACGTAAAGAATATTTAAATCTAAATAATATAAACAACAATAAGCATAAAAAGTAAAACAATAAGTAATCACAAAAAGAGACAATTTTTAGTGATGAAGAAAAATCTCAATAACCACGGTTATTGAGTAAAACCCTCTAGGTTTCAACGGTTAGGGAAGATATACACTATAAAAATCAACTTATAAACCAAGTGGTATCGACGCGCTAACCTAGCCGTCTTACTCCCGTCTTGTGATTTCTACCAATGAACTCCTTGTATTTACCCACGGCAACGAAACCGGAAGGCTTCCGGTCTTCACGTCAATCTTCCCTCACGAACTGCTTGAAGTACCAAATACCACCGAAAATCCTTTTTCACACTACCAACATCGCCAACGAAATTAAATGGGCAAGAAATGGTACAATAGTAAAGTTAGAGTAGTGAGAAAAACCTTAACACAAGAGCACAAATATGTAATTTTGGTTTTCTCAAAATGAAGCTAGGTTAAAGCATGAAGATTTTTGTTTTGCTCTGAAAATGGGAGTCCAAATGCACAAGAGTTAGGGCAAATGAAATAAGGGAGAAATATATAGAGAGGGTCAAAAAACTCGTTTAAAAATATGACCGTTGTCGCAGTGCTCGAGCACGGCTCGAGCGTGCGGTGGGCACACTTAGAGTTTCAAGAGAAAAACTCCCAAGCACTCGAGCTAGAAGAAGGCGAGCTTCGAGTGGGAGGATACTGATTTTGGCGCCCGAGCGAATGGAAAGCAAGCATCGAGTGGCAAGCTACTTGTTTTGGCGCTCGAATACATGGAGAGCGAGCATCAAATGGCAAGCTACTAGTTTTAGCGCTCGAGCGCATAGAGAACGAACATCGGGCACACACCCGCTAGAAATTGGGATCGAGCGCTTATCAGGCATGTAGCGGGCGGCACGGTACTGGAAGCGGGGCTTGAGCGCCTAGCAAGCGTGTAGCAGGTGCAGGTACTCAAGAATGGACAACCACGTCAATAAGTTGATGCAAAGCTCCAAATTAATACAACCTGACATCAATAGACAACCAAATATAATTACAGAATATGCCAACACATAAATGACCCTAGCAATCTCCCATTTTGGCAATTTTATGACAAAACCACATAAAGTAAAAAGAAAAATACAATAGAAGCGTAAGTTCAGACACCACTAAGATAGAACCCGTATACATAAAAATCTACACCTAGTGAGTACCAAAAATAATACAAAAAGTAAATGACTAAGGACAAGAGAATCGTCGTGCCGATACTATAGCTGCGATACCTGGGCAACCAGGGTTAGTACAAACGAACAAAATAGAAATAGAGATAACAAAAATGAGACAAACATGCACAATAGCATATAACAGTAACATATAGCAACACCAATGATATGAAATAACAAGAACAGTAGCAGATAGCAAAACCAATGAAGTCATAGTATACAATCAAAGCTCATCCTGAACAACACTAGAAAAGCTCCCTCTGAGCAAAACACATCCCAACACAAAAGTATGGCTCCCCCTAACAAAAAATGTCTCCCCCTTTTTGTCACAAAGGGCCAAAGAGGAGGCATCACTTGGCCTCAGAGGAATCACTAGAAGACTGACGAGCATGCCGCCGCCGCAATCGAACAAGCGCAGCCTCCTGAGTAGCCAAACGTGAGTAAAGATGCTCAAAGCTGGCAAGGATATCCAAGCGCAACTGAGATTAGGAAGCATAGATGCACTCCTGAGAGGAATAGAGGCGCTCAAAGCGATCGATAAGGAAAAAATTTGTCTCATCAGTGCCACAGAGGAAGAGGTGGAGTGCCGGAGAGGTGCGGACAGCCCAGGACCCGAGGGGTCAGGGTAGGACGAGGCGGAGCAAGATGGTCCACTCTCAGGCTGAAAAGAAGGCACCTCAGGGAGGGGCTCATCGAGAGGCTCAATGGGATCCACGAAGAAGCAGTATGTAACCGGATCTGAGCAAAAGTGGTGGAGGTGATCGGGCGCGCAAGCTGTAAACGAGAAAGATCGGGAAAAGGGAGACCTAACCCCGAAAGCAGTAGCTAAATGAGACAACCATGGGGGAGGTTGTCATCCTTTCTGGAGTCAAAATAGGTGAGCATGTGAGAACAGAGGTGGGATGACAAATCAATAGGCCGCCCACTTAAGAGAGTATAAAAAAAGAAGGCTTTGTCAATGGGGATAGAGAAGAAGTAAATGACAGGAAAAATATTCATCAACATAATCCGACTCACGACCAGTCGCTGAGGAAAAAGAAACTTGGTTTTAAAAGACCTTCCATTCCATTCCATAGGCGAGCCATGAAGGAATGTGGCGATCTCATTTAGGTGGGGCCTGGAGAGTGGGGTATAAGGGTAGTCAGGATTTTTTACCCAAGGAAGACTGAGAACCCGAGCAATCACATCCGAGGAAATCCAGATGTGTCACCCCCGTAAGAAGGTCGAAAAGTAAGTAGGAGAAAAATATGAATATTGGAATAGAATTCTTGTATGATAATGGCTGAAGGAGTAAGAAAATTTGTAAGGACCGGCTCCCAATGGCGGTTCGTGAAGATGGAAGAAATGGAGGGGTCGAGGGAGGAAAGGGTATATTCCTGTTCAAGGGAGAGTTACCGCTGAGACATGTGGGTTATGAACAGGGCCTCAGCCTCAGGACTAATGAAATGATCTGGGATAGAGAGCCTACTTGGCCGATGACGCTTCTCGATTGATTTTCGAGCAAGGGATTTGCGTGGGCTCGGCATCTGAAATGCACACATAATAGGGGATTTCAAGAACAACCAAAAAATTAATGCACAGGAGCCTATGTTTTTTTTTCTTTTCTTTTGTGGTGTGTGGGTGTGTGTGTGAGGGTGAGAGTGAGAGTGAGGGCAGCAGAGCGCCCAACAGGAAGGACGGCGCCAGGCGGGCGCAAGGTGTGCGCTCAAGAGGCAATAGTAGCAGCGGCGCCAGTAGCACCACCATGCTCTTTTAAGGTGCTCATTAAAGACGACAGCGGCATCGGTAGCACCGCCAGTAGCACCGCTAGGGTAGTCGGGATCTCAGCCCATGGGAGGCGCCATCGACACCTTGATTCACCAACAACATATGATGGATCTGGAACCGAGACCATCCCTCAATATCCACGCATAAACCGGTGGATCTGGAGCCAAAAGTGAGAAAATTGGTGAATCCGACCGAAATGGGAGAAACCCATGAAGAGTTCCAGCAAAAACTAAGGGTAGAGAGGTGGCACTGCCATTAATGTTGGAAGGATGTGCAGAAAAAAATATGAAGATAAAGGAGAAGAATACCATGAGAGATGCCCACAATTGAAAAGAGGAGAGGTGAATCTGGAGGTTGGTAAGAGAGCGAGGAGGGAGAGAGTGAAAATCGTGCGAGGAGAGGGAGAGGCGGATGAGGGTTTGGGATTGGCGCATGAGGGCCACTGGATGATAAAGAGGGCAGACAGCGGCGCTCGAGCTCAAGGAAGGCGCCAGGTGGGCGCGCGCAATTTGCGCTAGGTCTCAAGGAGGGCGCCAGGCGGGCACACGCAGTTTGCACTCGCTCCCCTTTTTTTATTTTATTTGATTTTACTGTATTTTATTTTTTGTTTTTTTTAATGGAAGGTAAGTCATTCCACGAGAGGTGAACAAATACCGATGGCCGTTCTCAAGAATTCAAAACGCACACTATCCAGGGGTTTAGTGAGGATATCGGCCAGTTGGTTTTCAATTGGAGTATGTTCAAGGACGATGACTTGAGTTTCAACAAGCTCAGGAATAAAATGATGTCGAATGTCAATATATTTAGTTCGGGAGTGCTAAACAGGATTTTTGGAAATATTGATGGCACTGGTATTATCACAGTGAATGGTCACGGTGTCCTGAACAATACCGTAATCGAGAAGCATTTGTTTCATCCATAAGAGTTGCGTGCAGCAGCTGCCCGCGGCAATGTATTCGACTTCCACAATAGACAATGAGAAAGAATTTTGTTTCTTACTCATATAAGCGACCAGATTGGAGCCGACATAGAAACATCCACCGGATGTGCTTTTATGATCATCAACATTGTCAGCCCAACCGTCATCGGAATATCCAGCCAAAGCAAAATTGGAGTCTTTAGAGAAGAAAATTCCATAATCGGAAGTACCATTGACATATCGAATTATATGCTTAACGACACTTAAATGGAATTCTTTTGGATCGGATTGAAAGCGGGCACAAACACCAACACTAAATGTAATGTCGGGTCTGCTAGCATTTAAGTACAAGAGAATGCCGATCATACTTCTATAGAGAGTTTGATCGACGATCTTTCCTACAGGATCATGATCCAATTTCAATGAAGTGCTAATGGGTGACCGAATATATTTAAAGTTATCAAGACTGAAACGTTTCGCAATGTCCTTGGCATACTTGACTTGAGAGATGAAACTATCATGAGAGAGTTGCTGAATTTGCAAGCCAAGAAAGTATGTAAGTTCTCCTACCATACTCATTTCGAATTCCGAGGCCATACAATCAGCAAACGAATGAGCATGAGAGTCAATGGTAGCACCAAAGACAATGTCATCAACATAAACTTGGGCTACCAGCATATATTTTTCAGCCATTTTCACAAATAAGGTTTTATCGACACTGCCCCGAACAAACTCATGTTCGATAAGGTACGAGGTGAAACGCTCGTACCAAGCTCTTGGAGCTTACTTAAAGCCATATAAGGCCTTTTTAAGTTTGTATACATGGTCTGGAAAGAGGAATTCACAAATTCATTTGGTTGCTCAACATAGACTTCTTGAATAATACCATTCAGGAAGGCACTTTCAACATCCATTTGCTACAGTTTAAAGCCCATGGTACAAGCAATCGACAACAAAATACGGATAGATTCAAGATAAGCTACAGGAGCAAAAGTCTTGTCGTAATCAATGCACTCCACTTGTGTGTCGTAATCAATGCCCTCCACTTGTGTATATCCTTGAGCTACAATGCGAGCCTTATTGTGGGTAATATTACCATTTTCATTAGTTTTATTTATAAAGATCCATTTGGTCCCGATAACATTTGTGTGTTTGGGTTAGGGAACCAAGAACCATACGTCATTCCTCACAAATTGATTTAACTCTTTATGCATGGCATTTGTCCAGCATTCATCAGTCAGGGCCTCTTCAACCTTTTTCGATTTCAAATGAGATACATAATAGGTGTAAGCAATCACGTTTAGAACCCGATACCGCAGTCTCATACCCTCATTAAG
>JAOVVI020015113.1:578-11292 GCA_028571085.2 Nepenthes alata | reverse complement strand
AGAACTCATGACAGCCTTTGAGAGGGTAAAAATGGTCCACATCCCGTAAAAAGAAAATACAAAAGCCGACCAGCTTGCAAAAGCGACAGCCTCGAGTGACCCAGAACAATATGCCCGGGGAATGCGGGATGTTCTCAACAAACCCAGTGTGAAAGATTTCAGGATAGAAGTGATACAAATATCCTAGACCAGCAACTGGATTACCCCCTGCTAATGAGATACTTGTCTGATGAGATACTACTTGAGGACGCAGAAAAGGCCAAGAAGGTGAAGAAGATGTCAAAATGGTGTTCTATCACGAACGGCCAATAGTATCACCGAGGATTCTCTGCCCCCTACCTAAGGTGCCTAACCCTAGAAGAGGCTAATTACATCCTCGAAGAGGTGCACCTCGGGATTTGTGGATCCCACATTAGATGTAAGAACCTTGCGTTTAAGCTGATGAGGTAAGAGTACTACTGGCTAACCAAGAAGCATGACACCATGGACTTTGTACGAAATACAAAAATTATCAAGTCCACTGCAACCTTTCCTACCAGCCGCATATGGAGTTTAGAGCTCTACAATCACCTTGACCCTTCGCACAATGGGGTTGGACATACTTGGGTCGCTACTAATAGCATCCAGACAAAGGAAGTTCTTAATTATTGAAATCGACTATTTTACAAAATGGGTTGAGGTCATACCATTGGCTCTCATAACCGAGCAGAACGAGGTAGACTTCGTCCGGTTGAGTATTGTGTGCAAGTTTGGGATCCTAAAATGCATTATAACTGATAATGGGACCCGATTCTCTAGAAAATGGTTCACCAAGTATTGCACCAAACTAAGGATAAGGTTATTGCATACATTGGTTGGGAACCTGCAACGCAACGGTTAGGTAGATGTCACGAACCGCATAATACTATATGGATTGAAAACAAAACTGGAGTACGATGGGGGCTCGTGGGTTGAAGAACTGCCGTCAGTGTTGTTGTCTTACAGGAAAACTTTGAGGCAGCCAATACAAGAAACACCTTTCAGCCTGTGTTACATGGTCGAGGCGGTCATTCCAGTGGAAGTTGGGCTGCCAAGCCTCCGCGTGGAAAGTTTTAATCCGCTCAATAATGTACAGAGACTCTGAAAAAACCTTTACCTTCTTGAATAAGTTCAAAATGCAACAAGACTGCAGACTGCAACATACCAACAAAGAGTCACCCGGTTTACAATAAGAAGGTAAAAGCATGCCACTTTGAGGTAAGAGACTTGGTGCTGAGAAGTATTGAGGCTACCGAAAAAAATATCAATCGGAGCAAACTCTCAAATTGGGAAGGGCCATTCCTGATATCGACCATCCAACTAAATGGGGTGTACAAGGTAGCACCCAGGAGGGAAGGATTGTCCTACGAACATGGAACGCTACTCACCTCAAGAAATATTATCAATAAACTTATAAAAGTTACTGGTATATTGTTTGCATTACGTGCTTGTATCACACTTCATTAATAAAGTGACAATCTTCATCTAAATCATCATTTTGCATCTCATTGAGTGATTACACACCATCTCATAAAGCAACAAGGCCTAAGCTGCCCCTAAACCAAGTGGGTAGGATTCCTTTCACTTGCCCTAGAACTCGATTATATTCGAGCGGTCCAATAGGTCGTATAAGAAACTCGATTATGTCCGAGTGACCCAAGAGGTCGTACAAAAAACTCGGCTATATCCGAGCAGCCCAAGATGTCAGACTAAAACGTTGTAATATACGTAGTGGCCCAAGAGGTCGTATTAAAACTCGCCCAAGGATGAGCAGCCCCACAGGTTGGACCTAAAACTTGGCAGTGCCAAGTAACCCTCAAGAGGTTGAACTAAAACTTAGGGGGTTTAGAAATAACAAGTGTGCAAAGACCTAAGAGGTCGCACCTTCAGTCAACAACGGTCGAAGTGTTCAGACGTTCTGCTCAAAAAGGACAAGATTTCCTAAGAGCCTAAGTCTAAGAAAGAACCACAAAGACAAATGAGATGTTTGCGCTTAAACGATTTGAATTTTATTTATAAAATTAATTTGTGTACAACAGTGTACATATACACAAAAAAAGAAATAAAAATTGTACAACAAGGCGCACTAAGGAGCTGAAGGTCCCACTTGCTTCAAGGATCCTGGCTATGTGGAGGATTTTGGCCGGCTGGACGGCCCCGCTTGCGAAGACTCAGGAGACCTCCAGCATGGTGGGAGACCAATCAAGTCATCATTGCGTTGGACGCTGGAGTTCCTCGGGTCAAAAAGGGTAGTGGGAAACCTTGGGATCAAAAGTTTCACGATCCAGCGGCACATATCAATGGTGTCCCAGTACTTACGCTCAAGGGCTGGAATAATGTCATCAGGCTTCAACGAAATCTTGAGCTCCTGTTCCAACAAAAGATTCCTCTCTCGAAGGATTATGTGCAACCTCTCCTGCTCCTTATGGTCCTCTAGGGTGGAAATGTGGCCCTCAATTTTGACAAGTTTGAGCTCTAAACTCTGGACACGATCTCCTAAGGATTTGGAAGTTTCAAGATCTGCATAAGCCTGGGCAGCCTCACTGATGATCGCGTCAAGGCCGTCGGCTATATCCTAAAGCTGCAAAGGCAAGACACGTCAGTAGAATATCAACAAAAGGAGACAAAGCCATAAAGGGAATAGAGGAATACATTGGTCACAAAGGAACTTTCGGAAGTGCTCTCCCCTCAGGGAGCTTCCTGCTCCACAGGTTCTGTAGTCGCAGCCTCCTGCACCACAAAAACCTCAACTCTGGCTTCAAATTGTAGAGGCAGCGTCACCCAAGATTGGGGGCTGAGCCGCTTCGTAACGGCCCTTAACCAGAGTATCCTCAGAGGCGGCATACGACATCATCACTGGTCTGTAGATTTGGATTGCTAGGCAAGGGAGCTCAGTAGACTCTGCAGTAGGCAGCTCAATGGCATGACTTTCCTCGACCTCAACAGCATCAACGGTTATCATTGTCATTGCCATCACTGCTTCATCGGTCCGCGTCATCTCAACCTCCCTCACAACCAATTCCACGATGGTGTCCTCGGATGGATTATTCATCCAGCTTGAGATCTCACCAGATAATCCAGAATGGATGTCAGGAATGGGCTCGTTAGAGATAGACTGGATGACAAGTGGGTCCGTGAGTCAGCACATAGACTCATAAGACTACCTCGATGACTCAGCAGAGGTTGAAGGTCTGAGACTAGCAATGTCTCGGACTGGGGCTGCCTGTGGTCTCGACCGCTTGAGGAGAGGTGCTATCACGGCGTTGTCCTCATTAGATGAGAAGCTCGCAACAGTGGTCACCTGACTCTTTGAGGCTTCAGTCTGGTGACTCTTGTTTGGCTGCTTGAACGGCTCCTCAATCCTCAGAGTCCCCTCATTGTTCCTTAACTTCTTCTTTTTCTTTTGAGAAGCAGCAGCAGCAATGCCAGAGTCCTCGGCTTGAGACCCCCACTTGGCTTTCTCCAAGTTCTCGAGTCTCAACCAAATATTCTTTTTATCCTTAGTGAAGGTGCCAAGATTGTCCATCACCAAGTTTATGACCTCCTTGGCAGCCTCCCTCTTCTCTTTAGCGACGTTCGAGCGGTGCTGCTCAACCATGTTCCCTCAAGTGTTGTCAACAGCTCGATTCTCTAGGACCGACAAAAAGAAAATTTTATCTTTTCATCTCTTGGTGGAATCAGGATTTCCACCATTCATAATGGCTAACTTAGGATGTGAAGTCATCATAATCTAGTCCAAATTCTCAGTAATGCAAAACATTACTTTCACCCTGACAAGCTCAAGCATTTTATGATAGCAGCGTGCAAAAATATAGAGGAAAACAAGATGCCTGATGGCGTTGGGCTGCAGCCTCGTGAATGGTACCCCAAGTGCCATCATAATAACATACAGCTCCATGGGAACAGGGAAGCGAAGCCCACCCTTAAGGTGGACTTTGTATACTGTAATGAACTCATCTGGTGGACTACATGCCCTATCATTGGGCTCAAGGACAATCATCGCTATCGAATCAAGGATATCATACTTTGTGCAGATGGCATCCAGAGTGGCCAAGGACAGGGAAGATGTGATTTCCTTAACTCTGGAGCCATGAAAATTAGAGAAGAAACACAAAAGAAGCGAGAGGAAGAGTGCTTGAGAAAACGACAGCCAAAGGTTCGGGAGAGAAAGCTTTAGGGTTGCACAGAAGAAAATGAAGGGTAAAACCATATTTGAAAATGGCTGAAGGGCGTGCCATCATTACCATTGCCATGCGTCAATCACCCGTACGTTGCCAGTGGTAGTGGGTCTTGCATTTTCAAGATGACGTCAATCTCATTAATTATGCATTTATTACGGTTCGATGGCATTAATAGTGGCGCAGGTCAAGCTCTCGGACTATGAGAAAATTCTCAAACTCAAACGCACTTTATGGTACTTGGACGTGAACTCTAAAAGCCTATGTAACCCAAGAACATCTTTAGATCTCAGGTAAATATGCGAAGACGGTGATCATCTATGAATGTCCAACCATGCCTAAAATCCTAGAGGTCCTCGAACGTTCTTGTCAGGTTGTAAGCCAAAAATTCCTCTAACGTTTTAGGCAAAATGCAAGCTTCAGCAGCCTCTCAAATATTCTGGTAATCTGTCCCCGGGCTTTTGGTTTGAACCATATCCGTGAACATTTGCAAGAAGCAAGGGCGCGAGCGGATTTTCCATAGCGAGAACCTTCACACGTAACTCATTCACGGACACTGGACATACCAAAGCGTCAAGGTACTTTGACCCTTTAGCATGGAGGGCTAGCGATGGGTACTAATACCCAAGGCTCACTTTAAGATTCATTTACCTAGAATTGGGCCATGATACCATAAAAATCCAATAGACTCAAGAGGCCCAAGGGGTCCAAACGCCAGAATTGGCTCACGTGGTAAATGGACTCAAAGTCCACTTAGGCCCGTGGACTCAAGATAGGCCTTGGACGCCGCCCCACCTCCAAAGTCGGTGTGCTAGAGATTTGGTGACTGATCCTGTCAGACTGTAAAAGAAACGATGGCCAGCAGAACATGTAACCCTGTGAAGAAAACGTCACATCTGGCAGGCGTGCACAAAACCCTCCTGACAGGGAAAAAGGGATTTGTAGAGTTGGTAGCGGGATTTTCTACACACACCAACTTCACGTGGACTCCTCTCAATAGGAAGCTTAACCACTATAAATACATTATATAACATCCCAAAATATTTTTATCCGTTTAACCTCATATTATTTATTATTTTTGATAATTTTGGTATGATAAAAAATTAATTAAATATTATAAAATTTTAGAGAATACTTGTAATTATTGGGCCAGTATCTGGAGTGCGCCCATTCGATCATTGAGTATCGATTTAAATTTTAGGATTAAAAGAAAATATAATATATAATAACAATAATAATAATAATAATAATAATAATAATAATAATAATAATAATAATGGGAATCATGAAGCAGAAGGAGAAAATGAAACAAAAACAATCGGGGGGAGAGAGAGGGCAGCGTGAGGGTTAGGGTTTCGTGGGTGATGGTGGGCATGGCCGGCGGTGTGTGGTGGTCGATGGTGGTCGGCGTTGACTGTCCGGCGACAGCAGCACATGGGCAAGGCGGTGGTAGCCGTGAGCGAGGTGGCTGTGTGTGTAGAGGCCGACGCAAGGAGAGCAACCAAGCGAAGGAGAAGAGGAGAAAATGGAGGATTTTGGGCCCGATTTCGAGCTCGAGGTAGCTGTAGAAAACGTAGAGCATGTCGAGGCAAGTGTTCTCATACTCAGTTCTCGTTCTCTTTCAAATTTTACTTGATTTTTATATGGTATTTTTGTATCGATACCCACCCTAAATATAAAAATCACTAAACCCATGATTAGTGACCGATGAATATGTAGTTATTTGTCCAA
The DNA here is from genome assembly GCA_028571085.2 of Nepenthes alata. Taxonomy (NCBI): domain Eukaryota; kingdom Viridiplantae; phylum Streptophyta; class Magnoliopsida; order Caryophyllales; family Nepenthaceae; genus Nepenthes; species Nepenthes alata. The sequence continues at coordinate 5,365 of JAOVVI020015113.1, read as the reverse complement.
TCTATTATCCGAATCGCTCGGCATGGAGTCACGAAACCCTAGCCCGTAGCTTGCTTAGGTCCTCCCATTTTCTCTTCGATTAAATGTGAAAATGACTCAAAAATATGAATTATCAAGTCCTAATTATGCATATACTTTCGCCAGACATCCGATTTCACAATAATCAACCGTTCGCGGCGTCGAGAAGCATTAAATGTGCATTGTTACTATTCATCCAAAAATAAAAGGAAAATTTACATTCTTCCACCTTTGAATTATATTAAATTGATTTCAAAATATGAATCATCATGTCCCAATTATATATATATATCGACTGGATGTTCGATTTCACAAATTATAACCCGTTCGCGGCGTCCGGAAGCTCTAAAAGCCTCTTATTACTGTTCATCCGAGATCAAATGGGAAATTTGCATTTGCTTCCACTCCATTTAATTATTATAAAATTTATATTTAATTGTTTAAGTGTAAATGAAAGCTTCAAAATGTGTGTATAAGCTCCGTTTGCAAGAGCAATGTATCCAAGGAACCTCAAATTGAATTCCGTCTAATGTGGTAAGAAATTTTGCTATTCTCTACGAATTATGATATCTGTGCTTGTGATTCAAATTTGTTAGAAAACGTAAGTCTGCAAGTAAAATAAGAAGTTTGTGAACATTGGGAGAGAAATTTCACATTTTGAAATTTGATGGGTTGGATATTCGAGATGGAGATATTTGTTATGTGAGTTTGGTGGATTCTCCCTCAAAAAGGATAATAAATCTTGAAACTAGGACCATGGACTTATATTCTTTGGGTAGTATTCTCTGGTTGGCCATTAACATCATGGTAGAAACCCGAGGGTTACTTTGACTGCGTATCTCAGCCGCTTATGTAAGTAGGTGACGTTCGTGGTGCACCTTAGGATACTACCGTGGAAGGAATGGGACTGCCTATGGACTGCGGGAGGATAGGGTAGCGGGGGACTGGCAAACAGCTATGCCACATGGTATTTTGCTTGTTATGGGCGATTTGTTTAGACGTAGAGTATGTTATTTGGACATTACATCATGTGGGATATCATGATTCTTTCCTCGTCTTCTTGCATCGTTTGCTTGTACGACCTATTGGTTATAATCCACAAAGATTAATGAGAATGACCAAAAAGGAAAATAAAAATGTAGTTAATGTTTACATGCAACCCATGTGATCTCAAATGCTTCCCTCCCTCTTATGTTTTCTTTTCTATACTTAGACTGTTTGCTTTTCCCATCCCATTATTATTTCATTATCTATCTGTCTTTTGTTAAATGACGTATGTTTACACTTGTTGGGCTTTTTAGCTCACACTTATTGTCTCTTCTTTCAGATGAGATTATTTTGATACTCGACGAGACCGAGTAAGCTGTAGGGAAGAGATAGGCAACCAGATTTCCTGTGTGAAGTTTAAGGACTTAGTTTGATTATGTATGGCACAGGGATTTATTTTTTATTTTGAGAATCTTATACATATATTATATTATGTATGTATATGTCAGTGGACGAATGGATTGGCTTCTTATGTATTATGGTTGTCATATTTTCGTAGGTTACTTATTGTGGTTATTATTTGGGTTTTTTTAGTTAATATCTTTTCTGAGCTGGCGTTGTACCTGAATTATGGCGTTGGTGCCGTTGGAGGTGTTGTGGTGGCTGTCGGGTCTTGTGATTAATTGATAAATGCTGTGAATTATTATACATGGTTGTTTGCAGGTATTTATATTTTGACAAACGTCCAAATTATAAACGAAACTCTACCTAATTTTTTCACATAAATTTATATTATTAATTATAGGTAGAAAAATTATGTGATTATTGACGGAGGTTATTTTAAAAAAATAATTTGGTCCATCATAATTGGTATCAAAGAAAGGGATGCCTTAGGATTGATCTGAGTCGTATGCGGAAGCCTAGGTTGAATAAAGTAGTCGAAGGCATAGGGTGACTAAGATATGCTGAATAGTTCTAGTTGCCCTAATTTATGACTTAGGCTAAGATTTAGTCGAAAGTAGTAAATAGGAGTGGTTGCTAGGTTGCGGTACCCTAAATTAGTGCTTTAGTTGAGATAAATTGATTAACTTAGGCTAGAATTAAGTGAAAAATTAATGGATAAGTGGAGATATATAGTTTTCAATATCTTAGTTTGTGTCTAAGTGGTGAGCTAATTTATGTTGTCTTCTCCCAAAAAGGATATTTGTGGCCAATTGTGTCGCTTAGACTAAGGTTAAGGCATGGAAGTGGTTAACCACGTGATGGTGGGGGCTGGGTATCTAAATTTATTGAATGATTTAGTGGGGCTTAAAGATTTTAGAAGGTCTCCTTCGAACAAGAACCAAAAGATGGAATGCTGAAGAACAATACCTTAACGATTGACTTTGATTAAACTTGGTATGAGGATTAGGAATGCTTAGAAAGCATGGTAACTAAAATGGATAAGGTGAAATCGTGAGATCGAGGTCTGGATGACTCGGACTTGGTTATGGTGTTCGTAAATTTGAGAATGGTGAGTTGTGACCGGTATAATAACGATTAAGTGTTTGAATTCTAAGTGACTCAAATTCTGTGAAAGTTGAGACATGAATCATAAGTATTGAGGTGGTATTTGTGGTAGCCTAATGCTTGGGAAGATAAGAAGTGTTGTAGGACATCTGCATTAGTATTTTTTAATCGATAGGTATTCTTCCTGACAAGTTAAGAAGCATGATTCTAACTGTAATTAATTCGATCGCAAGATTAAGGAATGTTCTTATCCATGGTCGAACGATAAGGAGGTTCAGTATTTTGAACCAGGATTATAAGGTATTAACATAATGTGTTAAGTGCTGCCTGTCGTGACAAAATGGAAGGCTCTTGGGTGTGATATTGTAGCCTGGTGTCGTTTTGTGGATTCTGAGCCTATATTTTCATTGTATTTTCAAGTTATGTGTAATTGGAGGATCTAGGCTTTGTAATAGTGGCATAGAGATCTACGACATTTTGGGTCCATAGATATTATTGGTTTGGTTAATCTGAATCATTTTGTGGTGCCAATCTTGATGTGACATTAAGGATGATTTGGTCAGTAAGTAATCGAGTTGATATAATTGGGTTGATAAGTACATTATGTCTTACAATCAAATTGTGCAATTTTGGGTATGAACCTGAGTTATTTAAGGTATCAATAAATTATTATCATTTTACGTATATGTCATATTTTAAGGGATCTATGGTATGTTTGTCTAATAATGACGCCACACCTAGAAGTTATCTCGTAGTCACTAAGAGTCTTTGGTTACATTAACATTTGAGGATATTTCTTAAAGGAAAAGATTAGATTGATTGATCTTGGATCGATAGATTTAGATTGTCGATATCAACATCGATCTTTAAGGACCTTGTAGTTGAATTGTTTGATCTTTTGTGAGGGTTTGATGATTTCTAAGATCGATTTGTGTCCATGGTGTTGTCGATTGTGAACAATTGAGAACTGTTCTTGTGGTAGCCATCAAGATAAGATGGGGTCGTTGCAAGTTTCAATGATGCTATTTTAATTTGTAATTTCATTGGCATGCTTATGAATTATATGGGCTAGATCTTTCGGCCATAATTGTGTCAATATTGTGATAGCCTCGTTGATGAGCTCGAGGAATCATAGGAAGTGTGATTGTTAGTTGTGAGTTGTGTCATGAAATAAGAAGACTGTTAGTCGCGTGTTCGGTTGAGGTCAAAGTGTGGGTTTTAGTAAGAGAAGATGTCGTATTGGGTATGCGGCTTCTTTGGTAGCACGAATGTGGTCATGTAGGGATTTGAACGATAGTTAACCTAAGGAAGTCGAAGTAAGGTCACATAGGTACACAGTTTCCTTGCGTTTAGTCGTGTCAGATAAGTTATTCGTTAGGAGTCCTTTGAGGTTCTGTAATGTCCGCGGAGCCTAGACTTAGAAGCGATCGGCATCCGTCAGAAGTAAGGTATGTGGGAATAGCCATTTAGGTTTGAATGATAATTATTAACTGTGTTATTTGGGCTGATCCCCGATGGACCAAGGGTATTTTAGTAACTCGTGTTACCTTTCCTGCATCATTTGTGGGCGATTACTCTCTTAATAATTTGAGGAGAAACCCATGATCAGGATTACTCTAACCGTGCTTCAAAGAAAGCAATTGGGGACCGTTGCTTCGAGGGTCTATAGGTTTGCTTATAGATATAGTTACCGTTTAACTAATTCTAGATGCCTAAATAGTCATGTCATGCGGAGGATGTGATATTGAATTAGTGTAAATGGATAATTTGTTTAAAGGATAATAAGTCCTTGTGATCTTGTTTCGGGATTGTTTGAATGGCAAGAATTTTAGGGATCAAAATGATTGTGAATGGACTACCAAGGACTTTCCATTTATCTCGAAATTAGATAGTGCATGCGAGTCAGATATGTTGATTCGTTGGTATGCTCACGGGATAATAAGTTTGTTGTGTAGATAGGTTCCAATGACCTAGGTGGTGATTTGAACCTGCGTCGAGTTTTGGGTAATTATTACAATTATAATATCTAATTTAGCTATAATTTGAGAATGGTGAGATTTGTCTTTATGGTGTATATATTTTAAAATTCGTTCTAATTATGACTACTGTGTAATATAAGTGTTTGGCATGATTGTATATTCTAGAAAAATGTCTGTTTGATGACATAACAATGAAATAATAACGATATGAAGTATTTTGACCATGAGAGTTGATTCAATTTGAGATTTATGCCGAAATCTTAGCCAAGTTAGGTCAAGAAAATTAGGTATCGA
>JAOVVI020015112.1:0-11292 GCA_028571085.2 Nepenthes alata | reverse complement strand
AGAAAAATCTTAAATTCTCCAAGATCATAAAACCCAATCCAATAATTCTAAAAATATCCAATTATTTACACATGTATGTCCAGAATAAATAAACCAGGCAGATAAAATACATTAATGTTAGTAAAAAATCTAAACAGTGTCCAAAACATGACAGAAATTAAATCTTACCAAAGATGAAGTTTATAGATACTTGCCTGAACCTCATACTTTGAAGATCTGGAGAAAGGATGTCCCGAAGCACCCGTATCTGGCATTTCTCTCTCCTTGCGCGCGTGTCTTCTCTCTCCTCTGTGCGCTCCTCCGTGCACGCCCGTCGGCCGGCCGTTGCCGGCCGCCGCTCCACTATAGCGCCACCGTCTGGCCATCGTCGGCCTCCCCGGCACCACCCAGCCGGCATCGACGCCGCTTCACGCCACCGTTGCTCCTCCTCGCACGATTTCGCGCCGCTCGCCGTCGATCTCTTCGCACGCCACTCCTCGTGCCACCGTTAACCACCACAGGCCGCCGCCGACCTCGTCGCACGCCACCGTCGCCGTCGAACGGCCGCCTCCCTCCTCCTCTCTTCGTCTTCTTCTTCTCCTCCACCGACGAACCCGAATTTTTCTCTCTCCTCCTCCCTCTCTCCCCGATTCATCAACTTCCTTTGTTTTTCTATTTTTTTTTCTTCTTTTTTGTTTTCTTTTCGTTTTTCATTTTACTTTATATATATATTATATATATATATATATATATTTTTAAATTTAAATTTTCTTTTAAATCCAAAATCTAAATCGACATTCGGGCAACACGGGCGCACCTCGAGCGCCAGCCGAACCGATCCAAACATCCTCCCAAAATTTCTCAATATTTAATTAATTTTTATCATGTCCAATTTGCCCAAAATTATAATTAATATTTAATTAATCCAAATAAAATTCGGGATATTACATTACGAATAACACAAGAGTACCCCACGATGACACACATGGCCGAATAAATCATTTATCTAACAACTCATACAATTGTTACTTCAACTCCTTTAACTCAGATGGGGCCATCCTATACGATGCCCTCGATATTGGCACAGAACCTGGCACCACATCGATCGCAAACTCAATTTTTTGATCTGGAGGCAATTCGGGCAATTCTTCTAGGAAAACATCATCAAATTTACAAACAACTAGAATATCTTTTACATCCACAGAATGGCTCTCAGATTTAATCATGTATGTCAAATAAGCTTGGCATCCATCTTCAATTAGGTGACTAGCGTGCTACTCCAAAATCAATCCTGAAACCTTCTTATTAATCCTTCCTTGAAACTCGAAGGATTCATATCCCAAAATATAAAATAAGACTGACTTATGAAAACAGTTTACGGTAGCGTGATAATACACCAACCAATCCATTCCCAAATTCACATCAAAATTCGGCATGTCTAGCATAATTAGATCCGCCAATAATTCATGACCATCAACCCAAACCAAACACCGAGGGTACACAATATCGGCCAAAAGATACTTACCCACCGGGGTAGATACTATTAATGTAATATCTAAATATTGGGAAGGCACATACAAATTATGCACAAACTACGGGGACACAAAAGAATGTGTAGCTCCTGAATCAATCAAAGCATGTGCCATAGAGTCAAAAATTTGAAGATTACCTTCCACAATAGAGGGATTAGCCTTGGCATCTCAAGCTGAAGTCGCAAAAGCTTTGCCTAGAAACGTTGGCATCTTCTCTTGACGCGTTGGATTTGCACAATCCATAAGTAAATGGCTCATCTCACCACAGTTGAAACAAGCTCCACTTTAACGATAGCAGACTTGACCGGCATGCTTTTTTCCACAGAACTCATAGGTAGACTTGGTGAAATAAAACTTTGGGGAGGAAACCTTCTCTTCAATAGCTTTTCCTTTTTCTTTACTTTATTTGCCGTTATCTTTACTTCCCGTTATCAAGTGATAAATCCAACGGGAAACTCCCCTTTTTGAGCTTTGGCCTCGCTGTTCTGACTTCTTTTGAAGATATTTCTCTCAAAGCTCCTCTTGCTCGAGCAATAAGACCCGATTAGAGCTTCTTGATACGACTGCAATCTAAATGACATAAATTGCTTACGGATTGTATCCCATAACTCTTGAACAAACTTATGGGCTCTCAAAGTCTCATTAGCAATCAAATAGGGAGCAAACTAGGAGAGCTCCATATATTGAAAATCCTATTCTACTACTGTCTTGTATCTTTGCCGAAGCCAGCCAAATTCGGCACATTTAATTTTTCGTACACTCGATGAAAAAAATCAATCTAAAAATACTTCCCAAAAACTTTTCCATTCAATTTCTTTGTAGTCATGGCCCAGAACATGGCATCGGGAGTCCCACCATCTCATGGCCTCGCCATCCAATTTGTAAGCGGCAAATCTTACTTTATCTTCTTCAAGGCACTCAATAATATCAAATACTCTTTCCAATTTCTTTAGCCAATTTTCTGCTTTGATTGGGTTAGACTCTCCCAAAAACTTCAGAACGTGCTCGCTTCTAAAATGATCATATGGTGTCCGTCCCTAACCTTGCTCGGCCATTCTTCTCAATAGCATAATCATCTCCATGACCTGAGACTAATCTCCTGCCTTTAGCCTCTTCACGGCTTGCCACAGACCTTCTGCTCCTGACCTCTTCTCGACTTGCCACCAATCTTCTACTCTTATGGTCTTCCCGACTTGAATATGATCTCCTAATATCTCCAAAGTCTACCATAATATCAACCTATCATATAAATATTTGGTCAATAATTTTCCCAAAATTAATCCAAAATTGACCCAAAGTGCTTCCGATTTTGACTTTTTACTAATACCACTTCTATCACGAACCTAGATTAAGTATATCGATTAAATAATTAAATATACTTTAATTATTATTCTTATAATTTCTAAACCCAAGTGTGACCACAAAATATACAAAACTCTATAAAAATTATATAATCTACATGGGACCTTATCAGATAATATAAATATGACCTACTCTATAAATAGTTATAAGGGGATAACCAAATAAAGACAATGACTCATCCACATAAGAAATCGACCCAACAAATTCTTAATATACAAAACTATGGCCTACACTCAACCGACTCAACATCTCATAACAAGCCACGCAAAATTTATTCATACCCGTTATATGGTTAATAATATCAATGTCCAAAAATATGACACTCACCAGAGGCAAATAGTGCTGCGTCAAAACTCTTCGTGTTACTATGATGAAGCCAATCCTCTACTCTGAAGGGATAAAATAGAAGAATGAGTATAATGCCCAACAAGTATCATAGATGAATAAATGGGTTCAAAGAATACAGAAGAAAGGTCAAATAGATAAACCTAATTTGCCCATCAATAAAAAATTTAGATCTAAAATCTAATGGTAGTATCGTACTCAAATTAAATATTCAAATCCAAAGTAAATATCCAAATTAGAAAATAGTCCTTATCGTGATGTATATATATAAATATATATACATATATAGAACATAGGTGATTTGGACCTATTCCAATATGCTGATGTCCAATCCAAGTCCAAGTCTAAGGCCCAATCAGCTTATAATCTGGGACAGAATTTGATAGCCAGATGATCCGATAGCGTGTGTAGAAGCCGAAGTAGGATCACAATAAATTTTTCTAAAGTCCGGATCAAAACATATAGTCAAATAATTTATATGAGACATACCAAGCCCAATTGTAGGCAAAATCAGCGAATCTCAAATCTAAGTCTAAAAATCTAAGTCCAATACAAATATATACAGAGATATAAAATAATACACCAACTTAAGTTTTGATTATTTAAAGACTAACTTGATAAAGGGTTACATATAATTCTGATTACCTTATACCAAAATCCATATACTTTGTACCCATAGATAAGGTTGCTCACTATGTTATATTACCCGCGTCTTTGAGTGCAACCCTCAAACTTGTCGGATATATTAGGATGTCCGAATATATTTTAAGGTCAAATTAAATTATCCTAATAAGAAGGGTCACTACTCCAAACTTTTCTTGTCGGCGAAAAAGGATTTTCAATTAACAAAAATCTCCCCGCTGGGAACTGACCAAAAAAATCCAATAATACAAATCCAATTGTAGTAACCACGACCCGACATGTGCATATGAAAATACACGGTCAATATAAGTTTTGTGCACATTTTTGTTACATATACTAATATAAATATACACAGTATCTAATAAATTTTTTGGGCTTTTAGAAAAATTATTTATCCCCAAAATTATAAAATCCATATCTAAAACCCCCAAAATTAGCCAATAAACTATACGTGTATATCTAGAATAAATAAAATAGTTGTATAAAAATACATGTATGTTAGTACGTAATTTTAAACGGTATCCAAAATATATCAAAAATTAAATCAGACCAAGAATGGGGCTTACAGATACTTGCCTTGACCTTATATTCTGTAGATATAAAAAATAGATGCTTTGAGGTACCGAATCGTGCGCTTTCTCCTTCACTGCCATCGGCCAATGACGCACCCGAGCCCTCTCTCTATGCACAATTCTACGCACAGCCACGGCTCACCCATAGTCGTCTCCAATCACCAGCGTGCCACCGCCAGCCGCCGTCGACCACCTCTGCTACACCTCTGAACACGGCCATTGCAGATGCTTCCGACAACCATCGTCAGCTCTTTGATGTCTTCTCCTCACCGTACACCTCCACCGACTCACTTCAAGCCACCGTCAACCACCCTCACCACGCCGACTTCGTCGTCTGACGCCGCCATCGACCTCCACTGCTTCTTCTTCTTCCTTGTGCATTGCCAGAAAATAGTGCCCCAATTACCCTTCTCTCTCCTCATTTTTCTTTTCCTCACCTCTCTCTCTCTCCCTCACATGCTCTGTCATTCCAGAGTCGAGCTCGAATCCCTATTTAACAATGAAAAAGACCGTTTCGGCCCAAATAGCACAATAATATTTTGACCCCCACAACAAGTTAGTAAAAGTAGTGCGAAATTAAATAATCAATACACAAAGAATATTTATGTCCAGATTATATGAGTAATATGAGTATAAAAATAAAGTAATAATAAAAATAAAAAGACAAGCTTTTTGGTGATGAAGAAAAAAACTGGATACCCACGGTAATCGAGAAAAAATTCTCCGGACTTTAACGGCCATGGAAGCAATGCACTATAAAAATCAACTTATTGACCGGGTGGTAACGATGTGCTAATCTAGCCGACTTACTCCCATCTTGTGATCCCTACCAAGGAACTCTTTGGATTTGCCCATGGCAACGAAGTTGGACACCTTCCGATCTTCACATCAATTTTTCCTCTCGAGCCACTAAAATTTCCAAACACAAACGTTTCACCTTCTTCAATGTACCGACGTCACCAACGAAGATAGGATGCTAGAAGTGACGGATCAACATGAAACACAATGTGTAAAGATTAATTTTCTCAATTAGAACACATTTAATGGAGTGGAAATTGATTTTATCTCAAGTGGGATGGCTCCAAATGCATCAATCAAGAGTCAGGGCAACTGATTATAAGGGTATATTTATAGAGGGCTCAAAAAACGTATTAAAAAAAGTTACCCGTTGCTGCGGCGCTCGAGCATGGCATGAGTGCTCAGCAAGCGCACGTAGGGTTTCACGTGAAACTTTTGGCACGCTCGAGCAAGGCAAAGGCGAGAAGTGAGTGGGTGGTTTCTGGATTTTGGGGTCAAATTTGTAACGAGCACACGGCGAGCGCAGGGTTTCAAGATTTTGGGCTCGAGCTCGCAATGAGCACACGGTGAGCGTAGGGTTTTGAAAGTTTGGGCACGAGCTCACGGCAGTTGCAGTATTCCTGAAAGTCAGAACGGACAGGTATGGAGATATGTTTTGATAAAACATAACCCGATATCGACACACGATTATATAAGGTCACGAAATATGACAATCATAAAATTACCCTAACAATCTCCCCTTTGGACAAATCCGTAACAAAATATTAAAAAAATAGAAGTAAAGTACGGGTTTAGACACCATCAAAATAGAACCCATGTACATGAAAATATACTCCTAGTGAGAGAAGAAAAAAATATATGTAACCATAAAACTCTATACGATAGCTGCTGTGTCAATGTTGTGATTACCGTGCCTGATACTATGGCAGTATTGCCTGGTCAAACATGGTTAGTACAAACAGACATAAAATTGGATGACATAATATGACAACAAGAATAGTACAAAGCCACAAAAATTGTATAAAGGCAAGCATCACAGAAATCTAAGAAAAACTCTCCCTAACAAAAATAACATCTCCCCCAATCAAGATAATCTCCCCCTATCAGGATCAATGTCCCCTAAGGAAGCAATCTACTCCCCTTTTTTGTCACGAATTACAAAAGGGTAATGGAGCTCACTCTTCTTGATCCATAATGTTTTACCACATTTGATGGTATTGCTTAAATTTATCACTTGATCATTTAGGTGTTGGATGTGGAGAATGAGATGCTCTATCTTAGAGTTTTGCTGAGACTTATTTTGTCATAATGATACCAGGCAGTGGGGGAAAATATAGCCAATAATTCCGCATCCATGACATATTGGAATGAATTTAGCATGGCTGTCAGAAGTGCATATTGGCGTCCTAGTGCATTTAAAATCAAAATGTTTCATACTTGTGAAGTTTTGAGGTTCTTGTGTATTAGCACTCTTCTTTAAAGAACCTCTGGACAATTTGTCAACATGAGCAAATGAGGAACTGTTTTGCCTTGTGAGGGACGTGGGTTGGACAAATACAGTTTTAGAATTACCAGTGGCTTTTAAGTCATTTTCAGAGTAACCCAACCCAATTATATTTCCTCTTATTTTTCCTAAACTGAGCATATGGTCACATTTTTTTGAGCCATTTAAAAATTATTTTAAGTCATATTGAACAGCCTCTAGATCAGATTCAAGAGTTGTAATTTTTTCAGTAAAAGAACTTTTCAAGTTTTCAATTTCTTAAACTTTTTGTGTCTAACTCGAATTTTAGAGCTAATTTTTTTTTTCTATTTTAGTAAGTTTGTGTTTGTGTGGCATATTCATTTTCTTAACATAAAGGCATTCTTTAAATAATTTATCATAAGCATCCTGAATGTCATACAAATCAGAGTCTGACTCGTTCTCAGAGTCATCAAATAGCTTAAGACTTGCCTCTAAGTGATCATCATTTTCACACATTGAGGTCATAAAAGCCATGTACTTGACAGGGCCATCTTCAGAGTATTTTTTAGCCTCTTCTTATTCGTGATCGCTCAAAGTCACATTAGCTTTATAAGTTTGACCTTATTGGCATTAATGTTTGGACATTCGGCACGATAATGACCAAAATATTTACACTCGTGGTATTGAACACTTTGGGTATTTTTAGATTTGGATTCTTTAAATTTACGTCAACCTTTCTTATCGGATTTTAGAGTTTGTTTTAAATCCAAACTTGGTAAGTCAGATGAAGATTTATTTTTCTTTAAAAATTTTTTAGATTTTTAACAAATGTGGTAAAAGTTTCATCACTGTTTGACTCCTCATCAGAGTCACAATCTCTCTCTTCCCCAACAGATTTTAGGGCAATTAATTTTTGCTTCCTCAATTGTGGAAGTGTGTGCTCATAAGTTTGGATGGACCCTATAAATTCTTCGATCTTTATTTTATCAGGGTCTTTGCTTTCTTCGATAGCGATAACCTTAGGTTTAAATCGTTTGGGGAGTGATCTAAGAACTTTTATAATAATTTTATTTTCAGGGATTCGTTCTCCTAAATTAAACGTGAAATTCACAATATCATTTAATTGCGCATAGAACTCATCTAACGTTTCATCATCTTTCATACGGATTTCTGCAAATCTGGTCGTTAGCATTTGCAATTTTAAATTTTTTACAAGTTTGGTTTCTTCATGAGTTATTTCAAGTATTTTCCACGCATCTTTTACAGTCTCACACATAGATATGCGTTTGAACACTTCAAGAGATACCACCATAAAAATGGCATGTAATCCCTTAATATTCCAATTACACACTTCAAGTTCTTCTTTTGACCACAAAGATAAGACTTTTCGGTTCATCACCACTTTTGGGTAGAGTCCACCTGATTTGGGTACTAGCCCACATGCGCTCATCTATCGATTTGAGAAAGGCCCTCATCCGAACCTTCCAATAGGCATAGTTTCTCATATCAAAAAAGAAAGATATGGAGAGCGATCCACTCGTATACATGTAGATCGGGGGTCACGGATGGGGGTAAGGCTCTGATACCAATTTAAAATGACCATTTTGGTCCAAATAGCACAATAATGTTTTGACCCCCACAACAAATTAGCAAAAACAGTACAAAATTAAATATTTAATATACGTAAAGAATATTTGTGTCTAGATGATACGAACAATAGGAGTATAAAAATAAAGAACCAATAATAATAAAAAGATAAGCTTTTTGGTGACGAAGAAAAAACTCGATACCCATGATAATCGAGAAAAACCCTCTGGGCTTCAACGACCAAGGAAGAAATGCACTATGAAAATCAACTTACAGATCGGATTGTAACAACGCGTCAACCTAGCCGACTTACTCCTATCTTGTGATCTCTACCAAGAAACTCCTTGGATTTACCCACGATAATGGAGCCGGATACCTTTCAGTCTTCATGTCAATCTTCTCTCTTGAGCCACTTGAATTGCCAAATACGAATGGATCACCATCTTCAACATACCGACGTCACCAATGAATGTAGGAGGATAGAAGCGACAAATTGATAAAGAAAGAGTGGTGAGAAATCTGCTAGCACATGAAGCACAATGAGTAAAGATCGGTTTTCTCAATTAGAACACATTTAATGGAGTAGAAAATGATTTTCTCTCAAGTGGGACGGCTCCAAATGCATCAATCAAGAGTTAGGGAAACTGATTATAGGGGTATATTTATAGAGGGCTCTAAAAACGTATTAAAAAAAAGTCGCCCGTTGCCGCGATGTTCAAGTGCGGCTCGAGCGCTCAGCGAGCACACATAGGGTTTGATGTGAAACACTGGGCGCGCTCGAATGGGACAGAGGCGCGCAGCGAGCGGGGCGTTTCTAGATTTTGGGCTTGAGCTCGTGGCGAGCACACGACGAGTGCAAGGTTTCGGGATTTTGGGCTTGAGCTCATGACGTGCTCACGGCAGGCGCAGTATTCCTGGAAGCCAGAATGAGTAGGTACATAAATATGTTTCGACAAAACATAACTCGACATCGACACACGATTACATAGGGTCACAAAATATGACAATCATAAAAATTACCCTAACAAACATTTCCTTTCCCCCTTTTTTCGTTTTAATTTATTGCAACACACCTAATCCCCCTTATCTTATCCTATCCTTTTTCTTATCCCTTTTTTATAAAATTAAATAATATATATATATTTATATATATATCCATCGGATATCCCTCGAACGTGCAACGAGTGTCAAGCCATAAATTATGATATTTCTTTTAAAATTTTACAATATTAATTAAATTTTTAATTGTCCAATTTCTCTAAAATTTTAAAAAATATTAAAATATGTTCAATGAGGTCGAGAATATTACACTCTATCTCCCAGAGATGATCTCGTCAGTGAGGCTATCTATGGTTCGCTGAAGCATTGGAAGGATCGTTACTTCTTCGTGCACATTGATGACTCTTGGCCCTTTGCCCGGGACTAGGGCATGGTTCCCAGTGCTTTTAGTAGGATGCCTAAAAAGGTTGAGGTGGAGGCTGTGGAGCCACTGTTGAAGCTAGTGAGGAAATTCCCTAACGAGTTTAGGAGGGATCATTTGGTTTCCAGGGAGGAAGGTGAGAAAGCTCATTGGGGACCTACCTCTATAGTCTGGAAGATCAGACCACCATCACAGCACAAGAAGAAGGCTGGCGCCATTTCCATTGATGCAACTGGCGCACGTTTAACCGGCGATGCTCCCAGTAGTTTAAGGTAGAAAAGGGATGCGACGACGGTGCCTTCCTCCTCCTCCTCCATAGAACTAGATTACGTGACGGCCAAACGGCTTGCTGGAGTGGAGGCAGCTGTGGTGGAGTATGAGACCATGTTGCGCGTCATTGTAAGCGGCTGATCATTGCGCTACCGCAGCCAATGGGCTTGGCGGCTCAAGTCGTGCCGACAGAACAGTCGCTTGTATCTGCCAAGACGGAGCTGGCTGATGAGTTGTGAATTGAGTTGGAGGAGAAAGCTGCCAGAACGGAGCTAGCTAATGAGCCAAAGGCTGAGTTAGAGGAGCCAGCCTTAGAGCCGCCTCCTGTGCCCGAGGAGCCCGTCGCGAGAGAGCCCTTAGATGTAGCTAGCCTTAGTGCTGAGCCGGTGGAGGAGATTGCTGCTGAAGTTTTAGTGGAGCATGCTGAGGGAGCTGCCGCTCTCAGTCCTCCGCCATTAGCCCCAAGGTCATGGAGCTGGCCAGTAATGAGGCAGCAAAAAGTCTGGCCTGTAACATTTCGAAGCTTCCCTTCTCTTCCTCTCTGGTTGTTGTTGCTTAAGTTTCTTGATTTCTAACAAGAGGAAAATCTCCTAGGCATAGTGAGTAAAGGATTATGTTAACGAGACTTAGTGGCCTTGGACTGTGATGAGGAAATCACTTATCTCGAAGAGGAGATTGATCTACAGAGGGCCCAGCACCTGGAGGAGAAGGCCGCTCTATAGTCCGAGTTGTCTAAGCTGAAAGAAAAAAAATATGAGACTAGAAGAGGAAGCTACCCAGGCGGTGGGACATACTGATGAGCTTCTGAGGAAGATAGCTTCGTTGGAGAATGAGCTATCTACTTGCATACACCCATATGAGGTTTCTTAGGCGCTGTGGGCACGGTTATGGAAAGGCATCAACATTAGTTGTCACATTGTCCAACTGGTGTATCCCAATTTTTCTGTTAGTGTCATTGACTCAATAAACCGTACTACCCGGTGACGTGAGAGCCTCATGGTTTAGTCCCAGAGTGCGCGGGAGCCTCTCCCGCCTCGTTCAGGGAACTCTGCTCCTTAGATTTTGTGCCATTTGTTATAACAATAAGTACAATTTTATCATTTAATAAAATAGTTATTTTACTAACATACTGCATTTTGTGACTCTACTTTCATTACCTATTCCTTTAGCTATTTTTCATTTGTATTAGCTGGCTACTTGGTGCACTTCGTGTGAGTTGGCCGTCCATCTCACACATTGGAGATGCTTGTTGCGCTCTCAGATGGACTTAAGTCCTCAAAGAGAACTCAGGGTAGGTCGGGAAGTTGTATCAAGCCGATC
>JAOVVI020015109.1:0-11293 GCA_028571085.2 Nepenthes alata | reverse complement strand
ACAGGAATTATTGATATTCACATTGCGGATGGCTTGAAAGCACATTTTTTAATATTTTAAAGGTTGATAATTCAATATCATGGAGGATTTTTGATTGGTCATACTTTATTATAAACTATATTTATGTTGATGATTCAAAAAATAAATTCAATAAGAGCATTCAGTGTTATATGATTAATGATGGTTTGTAAAGTTAACCCATTTGAGACAATAAAGAGTATATCTAGATCATTAAATAATTTAAATTTTAAACATTAATATGATTATTAATGTCACGTATTCATTTATCGACGACGTATATATTATATCAATATGATGGAATCGGATACCAGCGTATTAAATAACAGTTCAAGTTATATATCATGGTTATACAGGAGTCATATTTGGAGGATAAGTTTTAGCTGTGATTATTATAAGTGGGTTGATATAATTACTTGTTAATTATAACGATGTTGGAGGTCAGAAAAATTATATACTCGGCTTGTGTAATTATTAGGCAAAGAGAGACCTTATTTTTTTTAATATTAATCATTTGATAGTGCATGCATGAACCATGTCATGTTGAAATTATGTACTCTTTGGTTTTAAGGGAAGCAAAAATTTGATGAATGTTTGATTTCAAAGGATAGACGTATTACTAATTATTTGGGGACTAAAATTCATATTTTGAAGACGAAATTTGTTTATGAAAAAATGATTATAATACTTAAATATTTTAGACTAAGATCAATAAAAATTCTTAATTATAAAAATATTTAAATTAAATGGATAAATTTTTAAAAATTTATATTTTATAGTTAAATTCAGACAAATTTTTAAATGATCAAGATAAATTTTTAAAATAAAATTTTTAACTGAATAAATTAACAAGCATCGTTTATTCTAAAATTTAATCCCCACTTAAAAAAAGATTTGCTTAGATATTGGCTTTATATTTTTGATACGAATAAGAAGAATTATTTAAATTAGTAGAATTACAATAGTAATAATAGTTGTAATGATAATAATGATAAGGCAAAAAGCATCATCTCTCTCCCTATCGATTATCCCGATTCTTCCTCCCCCCAAAGAACCCTCAGCCCTTTCTCTCTCCTACCCTTTGTTTCCTCTCGAATCTTCCAGGCGGTCCTCATGGCCTCAAACAACGCTTCTCCTTCTCTATCCTTCCCTTCTCCAGCAGCTTCTCTTCATCTCCTCTCCAACAAACTCATTCTCTCCCCGTTAATCTAGCCGCTCTCGTGCCGTTTCTCCACACATGGCCGACCGAAGGCTCCCTCTCACCGGTCAATTTGTTACGCAACAAACATTGCCTCCATTTTCCTGCGCTCAATTTCTCTATATATATACTAGCCTCCCTTTCTAATTGCAGACATTCTTTCGGACGTGAGAGAGAAATAAGAGAACAGTGAAAGTAGCGAGGAATCGACGGAGGAGGCGTCGAAGTTACTGTAACTGGATGTTCTCGTCGTCGGTGATGCAGCTGCTGTATCATTTTTGTTGCCGAAAACAGTGCCATGTTGTGTGCCAAAATTAATCAACAGGCAAGTGATTTTCATATTTTACACATTTGTAAGTGGTTCTCCTTATTTACCTATTCCAACTATTTTGCAGTAACATAGCCGTTCTGTTGAAATTTCTCGAATTTTTTCTGTTCATGTTAATATTTGTGTTTTGTATGTTTCGATTGTGTGAAAATCGGTCATTTTGGGTGTGAAGTGAAAATCAGGAAAAATACCGAGCAAGGCTCTGATCTGATATTTTGGTATATTTCTTGGTGATTTGGAAACGAAAATTATGGTTAATATCTGATTTTCTCGTGTAAAAAAGGGACAGTAGAATTTTTTTTCCTCACAGTGCAAAAAAAAGAGAAAGGTAAGAAGGATAGGGAACAAAGCTTCGTGCTGTGTTTTGGGTTCGCAGAGCTGGATCAGTACATTGAGTCGGTGGTGAATTGATTAATAGCCTGATTGTGTAATTGAGTAATATGGGAGAATTTGGTTGTGTATGTATATCTTCATGAAGCTTTATTCAGATGATAATGTATACGTATGTGTGAAAGTTGTTGGACGTGTGCTTGGAGGGTATTTACTGTTCATATATGTGGTACATAGAAATATTTGTATTTCCGGAATGTACACACACACATAAAAATGTATGGCAGTGGATGTGAGTGTTTGAATGGCAGGGTACGCATGTAATGCATGTGGATTTGTACATTTAGCAGATTAATGTAAATACGGATGAGGGGGTATAAAATTATGTAATGTATGTTTATGGGCATGTATAGGTATAGGTATATAAGTATGGTGCGAATGTTCTGGATGCTTGTATATTTATATGCTTATACAGGGAGATATATATATTTATATGGATGGAGGAGGATGTAATTTATATCATAAGTTTTAATGATAAAGTTAACGGTCTGACGGGGAAAACGGGAAATCAATCGTGACAGGGTTAAAGTAAGGGTGATATTTTGCGGATTTCATTTGGTAGTGATATGTTAGTTAATAAGCAAATATTTTATGGCTTTAGAAATACTATTAGTCATTAGGAAGAGTCAAACATTAATTGGGCAAAATCTGCCTAGACTAGATGCATGTCGATGTGCGGGCGGATATTCAAATGTTAGAGAAGTTTTGAGGCTAATAGTGGTTTTGAATATTAGTGGAATCGTTTAGTAGGTTGATGTGAACCAGTGGGTTCAGATTATTTGGATACTTAGTGTGTCCATGGATCGTTCCTATTTTCTCGGTGATAGCCTTCTTTGTGTTAATCTTAATTACGTGAGTACGATCCTCATAAGCTTAGAACGGCACTTCTATCGTAGTTGCAAAGTCTTCTCTGTGTTATTTTCGATTGCGTGAGTATTTGTGTTATTGGCTTTTCATAATTAAGGTAAAAGAAATTATATGAAAATATTATGATATCAAGGAATATGAAACCTGTAGCACATTAGTATAGTTTATAGTAATCAAATACTAATTTCTGTATCATAATGGTGATTAAATATATTTCTTAATATGGAGGAATGCTTATGGTCATGTGGCCATCGTAGAGTATCATATCGAGGATATAATAGTGGGAGATATTGGATCTGACATATAGAGATATTTTTCGTACTTTGCTAGGTGGATGATAAGCACGTTGGTGAAACATCTGTACTTGGTTGGGTAGAATATCTGTAGATCATGGATTTAGTTGCATATCAAACTTTCGAGTATTAGTTATTTGTGTAAGTATCCAGTTGTTGGGGAGACATACGTGGTCTTTTAGTTAACGGTGGCAGAATAAGGTCTAAGAAATTTTTCGTGTTATGTTGTTATTATTGATACTTCATAAGTTTAGAATTTAGAGGAATCCTTGTTTTGTATTTAGTAGAATCCATGTGTCGAACTTTATGGCATTCAAATTTGGTGGAATGCATAACTGTTTATTGTTATTTGATATTCAAGTCGTTTACACTGATGTTCAGATAAGGGAATCTCTATTTATCTTTTGATCTTTGATTCTAGGGGATTTCAACTTGTTATTGATAAATTTTATTATCTCTGTAATATGAGGGTCCGATGTGACATGTCTTGTTTTTACTTTTGAGTTGTGAGTATGGTAAATTATAGATTTTTGAATAGAGTTAGATTTTATATTTTTGTTGTGGCCTTTATGTTTTTTATATTTGAAATATTTATTGTGTATTATACATTCTTAATTATTATTACTTATTAGATATTTAACTCAATTTGTATTTTATTAACTATAGATTTGAGTTAATTGCATAGAGTTAGTAGATGATCCTAGTTTTGCTATGGGACTTTTAGGTAGAGAAGTTTCTGGATGACAATTGTTATTATTTTAGTGGGAGGTAGACCAGATATATTATTGACAGAAGCTTAGTAGCTTCTTTTGGACTGCGATTTGTGATTTTAGTAGTTTTCATTTTGGATTTTGTATGATGTATTAATCAGTTAATAGTTGTTTACTTGAAGAATATTGACATAATGATAAATAATTAATGATTTTAAATTTTGAGTTTTTTTTTCGTGAGCGGTCCGAGCCGTGTTTAATGATTAGAGTTTGAGTCGCCACAATAATTGGCCATATTAAATAGACAATAATAACCGACAAACGATAAGCATTAAATACTTAACAGTTAAAAAATTTAGACAACATTTGGGTCTTAACTAATATAATGCTTCAAACGGATATGCCGATTCTGAAAAGATAAATCAATTGGTATCAATGTTATAAATATAAAAGTTTCTTTCATTATAGGTGTCATGGACTCAGACCAAAGTAAGTCATACTAATAATTAATTATAATTAAACTTATCAAAATATAATTCAAAATAACAATATCTAATTATAAAATTTAAATTCGGGCATGACCTAATAAAATATTCACACAACCTCAACATTAACAATAATAATAGGCGATAATATCAATCATTCACAGGATCGCTCTGAACTACTCATTCAGATAAATAAATAGTCATAACCTACTTGAATGTACGTAAGGAAAGAGTGACAAATTAACAATTCAACCACGTCATCGACCCAATATACATTAGATGCCACAATTAACCAAATTGCAAAAATAATTCAAACTCTAATTCCATAAGAATAGAATATACTAATATCAACCCATCCTCCCACCAAACGATGCCAAAATACATCCTATATGATTACAGTCCAAATACAGAACTATATATTTACAAAATATAAGCTAAGTCTTTGCCGGCGATTATGTCCAAACTCCATGTAAGACACCCGTAGCTCTGTAATTTAAATGGATAAGAAATAATAAAAATGTGAGTCGAATACTCAATAAGTATTAATACATAATATACAATAATAGTAGTCCAAAATAAGAGTAAAGAGACGATTGATAAAATAAAATCCATAAAAGCCGAAATCCAAATGTTTGATATGTGAAACCAATGAATGTTCGAATGTAGTCTTGTATTTAAAAGTATAATTTAAAACGAATACCAAATGTTGCAATGTACAAAACCATTCAAATTTGATATTCAAATTCAAATTGCGGTCGAAACTTGCAAATCTCAATTAAGTCTCAAATATCTAAATGAATGCATATAAAACGTATCGAAAATTTAAAATATATTCAAATCGAAAAACCAAAGATCACAAGACTGATTTTGAGGAAGGATTATTCATATTTTCGGTAAACCTAGGCTATATTACTACTTTTTAGACTCGTAGGCTGACTATCTATATATTTTTATCTATAGATTGGGACAAAGCCACTTTATTTTGTTATCCATGAATATGGGGTGCAATTATCAAGTCTTTTTAAATGTATTAGTTCCGTTTAATTCTTCATAATGGTTCTCATAAAAATATATATCGTGAAGGGACTCTATATGATATATCTAAAACTTTTTTTATCTGGCCAAAAAGTACGAAAATTTCATGTCTCAGAACATTTGCATGGATATCGCATGTAAGGCCCATATACGAGTTTTCATAACTTTTTCTTTATAAATGTTTTTATACATAAACAAAATACCTCAAAATATTTACATATTTTTATAAAACAAGCGAAAATCCTCAAATAATAATAAAATTAAAGTAAAATTTCAAACCAACCGATAAAAATGACATGCATGTACAAGAAATCAAAATAAGGTAAGTAAAATGACATGCATATATATATTAAATTGACCAAATGTAAGCAAAACTAATTAGAAATGAAAATAGACCAAAAATAAATGTAATGATACTTGCCTCAATATCTAGCCTGATATATCTGATCAAATATTGTCTTGAAATCCCTCTTCTTCTCCTTTTCTGTCTCTTCCTTCCATTCTCTTTCTCTCTCTTTTCTCTTCCTTCCTATGTGAAATATCCTAAAATAGTGCCTGTCAGCCTTATATGTTTGAATCGGTGCATGAGCTCCACTTCAAGCATACACCAGGCGTTGCACTTAATCTCAACCACGCTCGAATGGTGCATCGGGCACTCATCGAGCGTAAACATTCTACCAATCATGCTTGAGTACCACCTTAGACACTTATCGAGTACACCCAATTTGCCAAAAACGCGCATCGGGCATACCTCAGGCGTCAAAACAGCTTCCATACTTTAAAACTTCTTCAAATCTATATTGTATAATTATTTTTAATATATTCAAATAAACCCAATATAAACTAATAATACTAAATTAATTGGACGGGGAGCCATGTATTACAAGAGGGGGTAGAGAAAAAAGGCTCTTGCCTAAAAAATACTTCTGTCTTTAGAATATTACATAGCTTAATCTTCCAAAATCAATTAATCTCTCTAGTAAAATCATTCCTATTGTTTTTTTATATCTTTCATTCTTTTAGAAAGATTTTTAATTTGAACGTTAGAAGATATATCAGGAAGCGAGTCTAGTATTCTCTTGCATCTCGTTTATTATTATAGTGCATAGAATTTTGATTAGAAGGTGCAAAAGTCTAACTTGACGTACTCGGATTATAATGCCGATTCTCGGTACGTATCAACTCATATTTGTCTGTAATTTGAAGAATAGTCTATGGGTTGAATCATTTTTTTGAGTATATATCTAACAAAATTTAAAGTTGAGGGTAAAAGATGTGATTAGTGTGTATTAGTATAAAATGGTTCTCGACAAAACACATTTACACTCAAATTCTCTAAATGTTATATGTAGGACTAATGAAGATGTTTTTGGGTTACGTGCTTGAATTAGATTGTTCATTGGATTAATGGTTTGAGATCTTGTTATTAGCAAAATATTTTATAAAAAACCTAAGATTTTTGTATGTATCATCTTTAGAAACACTCATGAGACAACACTTGTTTGGTGGATTCACCTAGATGATTAAAAGCTTATTGCATAGCTAAATACGATCCTGAGACTTATGAAAGTAAAATTTTATTTTCAATTAGAAGCATCCAAGAAGAAAACAAAAACAAATCAAAGAAATAAATGGAAGGACGGAAATAAACAAAAAGAAAAAAAAAATCTTATTTCTCCTCTTATTTGAGTAAGAGTACGGCACTTATGGGGAAAGTTTTGGAGAGGTTTAAAGGTGTTAGTTTAGAGGAGGAGAGAGGGAAAATAATATTTTGTAGTTTTAAATTTTTATTCTAATAGTTTGTTATCAAATTTTTTATTTTTATTAGCATAATTGCACCAATTTTAATTTACTTAGAAAATTTTATTCGTAATTTAAGTTTCAATGGATTGTTCACTAAGTTTGTAAGTTTTATTATCACTGTATTTGGTTTACTGTTATACAATTTAACGGTAGATTTTTTTATTATTACCCCTGTTGTTCTATCTTTAGAAATTCTTCTTATTCGTTTGATTTCCTCATCTATTTGGAAAATTTATTTCTTTTGCTTTTGATTATTATTTTTTTGCATTTTATTTTTCTATACTGCATACAATTATTTTTATCCAGTTTTTGTTTCTTGCAAATTTGATTTGTTTTAGTTAATTTTCACATTAGCTTATTTAAAAAACACTCTAAAATTGAATACTTCAAATTTATTTTTTTAGAGTTGATAGAAATAAAATTATATATTTCCATATTATCTCATAAATGTTAAGTGTAAAGGCACAATTTTTTATAGATATAATTCTAACTAATTGGGTAAAATTATACTCCACTTTGAAGCAGAGCAGCAAAGTGGACGTGAGATCCCACGTCGGATGGGGAGGGGAACGAAGCGTGCCTTATAAGGGCGTGGATACCTCTTCCTTGTGGACGCGTTTTGGGGACAGTGGAGGCCGTCTGCCAGGAACAAAACCGTGCGCCAGTGTGACAAAGCAAACAATATTCACAAACGGGTGCCAGGGGACGTTACAAATAGTATCAGAAACGGGGCCCGATTCGGTGTGCCAGCGAGGACGTTGGGCTCTCAAGGGGGTGGACTGTGAGGTCCCTCATCGGATGGGGAGGGGAACGAAGCGTGCCTTATAAGGGCGTGGATACCTCTTCCTTGTAGACGCGTTTTTGGGGGCGGTGGATGCCTTCTGCAATGAATAAAATCATGTGCCTGTATGTCAAAGCGGACAATATTCACAAGCGGATGCCAGAAAATGTTATATTGATTCATCCATTTATATATGAAGTGCGTCTGTATTAGCTGAATCAAGCAATCCTGTTCTGATATGATGTATCATGCCAGTTCCCATCAGTGCAGGGAATGCATATCACACGCAGTTTTACATATCACGTCTTACAGCAGAGAAATAGAAGCAGCAGATCAGCAAGCATATAATTCATCAGTTCTGTTGCTTCAATATCAGCAAAACACAACTCAGCATATCATGTGCTTAAGTCGACTGAAGTCTGGCGTCAGTTTAACACAATCGACCGCATATCAGCAGCAGCGTATCAGTGTCATCAAGTTTAAATGAATACACTGACAAATTCTATTGTTTCTTGCAGTCCATTCACTGCAAACCTGATTTATCACACGCAGAAGATGCAAGCCACCGTCATATTTCTTGAAGGGCACCGATTCTAAAAGGGTGTGCTCGAGGTGTGCCCAAGGTGTCGTTTATTGTGGCGTACATGCTTGAAGTGTGTCTTACCGGCACTTGAGTACGGCTCACAGCATAAAAACGTGTCGACCTATTTTTATCTTTAACTACTTGTACTTTTGAGATCTTAGAGCACTGTCTTTGAGAGGAAAATAAGAAAAATAGAGAAAATAGAGAAGATAAAGATTCGAGTATCTAGTTATGTTTCGAATCAAGTTTTAGTTTCTGCCGACCTTAGGTACGTTATTTTTTAAGTTGAGAAAAGAATTATACTGTTATATTTTTTATTATTTCATCTTGTAATTATTGTTGTTCAGTCTGTTTGTTATAAGGTGTCTAATCATTGTATTTTATTAGACTTTATGGAGTCAGATTATTGCATAGTAGAGATGTTTCAAATAAATTGTCTAGTGGTTTTTTTCTCTCATTCTTAAAAGGGTTTTCTACATAAAAATTGCGTCTTATTTTATTATTGGTAATTGTTGTGTTATTGTGAATCGTTGATTATTTTCTCGCGGTTCAAATAAGTAGTCCAGGTCCTAACAAAAATACCCATGGACTGATTATTTACGTGATGCTCTCTACTCATGTATGTGATATATAGTGCTTTATTTCCTCTGTTCATGGCTATGTTGGCATATGGGTGACCTATGTGGGTCTATATCTGACGGACTGGCCGTTCGGGGGTTTAGCTGAACGGGTTCAATACCAAGATGAAGTATTGTGCAATTCACGCATGCGGCGAGCGACAAGGCAAAGTGCTGAAGGGCAACCGGACATCGAACTACAAGACCGCCTAAACTGGAGAGCTTGATGACCGGCTGGACCAAGAGCTTGATGATCGGCCGAACTAGAGAATTTGAGGACTGGCTGGATTGGGATGGTAATTGGTTGTGGAGCCCACAAGTGTCTAGTCATAATTTACCAAAACCGCGAGAAATGGTAGAAGTGTATGATTTTTTTTTTTTTTTTGAGTTATAAAAAGAGAGTGAGTTTGTGATTGTTTGTAAAACAAAATCACTTGTAAAATCTAAAATGAGTGCTTTGTGGGATTAAGACCGGTGAGCGTTGTCAGTGAGAGAAAGAGAAAAGCAAGAAGGAGATTTAACTTGTCCTCCTTGTTACTCAAGTTAATCAAATCAAAAGAGATGAGCTCTTGTATTCTATTCTAGAGGTTTTTTAACCATTTTACATAATGAAAATTTTAAACTAATAGTCCTGTGATTTTTTTATTTTATTTAGAAGAAAATTTTAACGTAAAATTACTTATTTCTTATTTTATTTTGTGATTGTTATTTGTGTGCTGAGAGTGGCAATCGTCGCCGTTCATCTTTCCCGTTCAGTTGGTTCCAAGCCATCCGCGGTGTTTCCTACAAGTTGTACGTCTCTACCTTACCTCCTCTATTTTGCTACTCTATTTCTTTGATTCTATCCATGTACTGATGCTGCAGTTTATTTCTCCTGTTTTTCATTCGTGTATATGCTCTGTGATGCGTGCTCCATGGCCGCACGCTGAGGATCGACGATAAAGTGTGAGGGAAGGGGAGTTCTTGGCGGAGGAGAAGTCGAGGAAGAGGGAAATACAGACGAGGGAGAGAGAGAGGGGCAAAGGGATGAGAGATGGCAAATATGGAAAGTAGGGAAAGAGGGAAAAGGAAACCAAGGGAGAGGCAGAGAGAGCGAGAGTGGAAATTGGGGAAATATCTTCCTTTCTTTAATGATGAACAATGATGATATATTTATACATCCCAAACCCAGCATACTAACCAACATTCTAACAATAATATGTCCATGTGCAGTAACAAAAAAGGAAATTATAGAAAATAATATGTGTGCAGGGGTAATAGGGCTAACAATAATATCTGAATATATTCTCTAATTTTAGGAGATGGTTGGGCAGTTCGAGAGCTTCTGCATCCTGTGGAGATCGGGAGAAGAGGTCCCGCAGCTGCCAATGGTAAATTAATGGGCCTCGTACATCCGGTGAGTAAATTTTTGAGGGTGTGTTGATGAGTTCGTAACACTCTGCCTCTCCTCATTTAGTTCATGCATCAGTAAAAATAGATTATGTATTCCTTCTACGTGTATAAGCAGGATCATTTACACTGGATTATTACAAGTATCATGTTCGGGTATTCATGACAGAAATTTTATCATTTTGGATTACATTTTTCACAGGTTTTCGCATATATATATATTAACTTTATTGTCTCCAATTTTAACATGATATCAAAGCCAATTTCTAATAATACCAATCATATCATATATACATACTATAGTGATTCTGAAATGCTGAAATCGTAATTTAGTTATGGTTAATATGTTTATATTATTCTTTTTAATTCTGGATACCCTGATAAAACGTTCTAATAATATATTATAAATTTTTTTAATATTAAATTAATTAACGGTTTAGAATAAGTTGTTTATAAAAAAAACATAAAAAAGACTATATATGCAAACGTTATAAAGATATATGACTCTTTAGGGGACAGATGAAAATATATAGAAGATGATAATTTTTTTTAATTCAAACTGAACAACATTTTTAGATGATGTAGGGCCAGAAGATTTTAGTACAACTATCGGCTAAATTGTGAGGAACAGGTAAAATATATAGTTTAGTTGGGTAGTTTAAACAGTATGTGCAGAAATACTAATCGTCTAAATATATAAATATATACCATCAAACTATTAAATATAAACTGTATATTTTTTATAATTTAAATAAGAATTAATTTTTAAATTAATTTATATATAATCTAATATTTT